>APFE030068305.1:158120-191435 GCA_000404065.3 Pinus taeda
GTCCCTAACAATGTCAAGGATTGGCAGGTATTTCAAAATGATGCCCAGATTAACAGTTTCTTAACTCTGGAGGACGAATTTTCCAACAAAAACATTGACATGGATGCCATGGCCGACTCACAAAAGCTAGAAAAAAAAACCACCTGACTATAATAGCCGTGACAACTAAACAAATCATTAACCCAACTGTGTTCAACAATACCAACATAGGACAACTTAAACAAATTTGTTCAGAGAAAACAACCAAGATAGAGGATGAGTTTATCGATCTGAAAGGTAATGTTCTACCTATCGGCCTTACTCCATTGGAAGACATGTTTGATGACAACGATGTACCCGAAAAGCCAAATATGGAACCTCTAAATGCTGCCATAGAAGAACACAACATAGGAACAGCTGAACATCCCAGAATGATTAAATTGTCCAAAAATCTGCCCCTTGACCAAAAACCGAAATATGTGGATTTGTTCAAAGAATTCCAAGATGTATTTGCCTGGAGTTACGAGGACTTGAAGTCCTATGACACTTCAATAATCCAACATACCATTCCCTTAAAACCAAATAAAAAACTGTTCAAACAGAAACTTAAAAAATCAACCCCATGCTTCTTCCCTTGATTGAAAAAGAAATAAGGAGAATGTTTGAAGCAGGTATCATTACACCCATTAGATTCTGTGAATGGGTGTCTAACTTAGTTCCCACTAGAAAAAAAATAGGAGAGATAAGACTGTGTGTAGACTTGAGAAATTTAAACCAGGTCTCTCTAAAAGACCACTACCCTTGCCGAAAATGGATCATATCTTGCGAAGAGTAGTGGGTTCCTCTAGAATTTCTTTACTAGATGGATTTTCAGGATTTAATCAAATACTTGTTCACCCGGATGACCAGGACAAGACAGCTTTTACCACACTGTGGGGAACATTTAAGTACGTTAAAATTCCTTTTGGGCTAAAAAACAGTGGTGCTACCTTTCAAAGGGCAATGGATATTCCATTTTCCAAGGAGATACATGATTTCCTATTAGTTTATCTTGATGACCTGATCCCATTCTCCAAATCTGACCAAGAGCACCTTAAGCACTTAAGGCAAATTTTCATGACATGCAGGAAATATGGCATTTCCTTGAATCCTAAGAAGTCCCTGTTTGCCCTAGAGGAAGGCAAGCTTCTAGGGCATATAATATCAAAATATGGGATTAGAATTGACCCGGAAAGAATTCAAGCTATCCTTCAAATCCCTTATCCAAGAAACATAAAACAACTGCAAGCATTCCTTGGAAAGATCAACTTCCTGAGGAGATTCATCCCAAATCTAGCCGAGCTAATAAGGCTATTGAGCAACATGTTGAAAAAGGATGCCAAGGTAAAATGGTCTCTTGAGACCAAGCAGGCTTTTGAGAGTATAAAAACTGCCCTAACTCAAACACCTATCCTCACCAGTCCTCAATTTGACAGAGATTTTATCATTTTTTCCTTCGCATCTGAACACACTATAGTTGTTGTCCTTCTGCAGAAAGATGATCAGGGCAACGAAAATCCAATTTCTTTCTTCAACCGGGCTTTGAGAGACGCACCATTGAAATTTCAGATCATGGAAAAGCAGGCCTACGCCCTGGTCAAATCCATCAAGGATTTCAGAATTTACATCCTATACTCCCATGTGATTGCCTACACCCCTAATGTTGTTGTAAAGGATATACTAACTCAAGAGGGACTGGAAGGCAAAAGAGGCAAGTGGATTTCTAGCATCCTTGAATACGACATTGAAATAAAGCCCACCCAGCTCATATAAAGACAAGGGTTAGCCAAACTAATGTCCGAAACAAAATTCCAAGCATTAAACATTAATCAACTGGACGATGAACCGGAGCTGGCGACTCCATAGATCAGTGAAACCTTCATGCAATCCCCATGGTATGCTGATATTTGCTTTGTATTGTTAAACCTGTGTGCTCCCCCAGGATTGTCCAGAACCAAGAAAAGGTTTTTAAGGATGAAATCATCAAAATTTTGTGTCATAAATGGTGTTTTATTTTGGAAAAATCACGAAGGTAGTTTTTTAAATGTTTAAATATAAATGAAACTAACAGCATCATGAAAGAATTACATGCAAGGGATTGTGGAGGACACTTATATTGGAAATCCACACTTGACAAGATCTTACGGGCTGGTTATTACTGGCCCTCCTTATTTGCAGATATAAATAAGTTTTCCGTCTCATGCCACAAATGCCAAATCTTTGAAGGAAAAAGATAACCACTGCCCTTGCCCCTTAAGCCCATTTCAATCGAGAAACCTTTTCAACAATGGGGTCTTGACTTCATTGGAGAAATTCATCCCTCTTCCTCAGGCCAACATAAGTGGATTTTAACAGCCACCGATTATTTCACTAAGTGGATTGAAGCCATCCCATATAGGCAAGCCAATGACTCCACCATTATCCAATTCCTTGAGAGCAATATCCTTTCTAGATTCAGCAGCCCTGAGAAAATTATCACTGACAACGCTGTTGCTTTCAAATCCAAAAAAATCATCAACTTTTGCCATAAATACCACATCACCTTAGGCCACTCCACAACTTACTACCCTCAAGGTAATGGCTTGGCTGAGCCTTCCAACAAAAGCCTCATCAATATCATAAAGAAACTACTAGAAGGAAACAAAAAGAGCTGGCACATGAAGCTCACAAATTCTCTGTGGGCAGACAGACTTTCCACTAAGAAATCCATTGGGATGAGCCCTTATGAACTTGTATATGGTATGGAAGCCAAGTTCCCTTCATCTCTGGGCATACCTACTATTAAATTGTTGCAAGAAATTCAGGCTGAACTGAATGACATGCAGAGAAGAGTTAATCAAGCTATTCACCTTCAGCAAACCAAAGAACAAGTCTTCAACAGAGCTCAAATATTGCAAGAAAAACTCAAGAAGATGTTTGATAAGAAGGCCAAAGCAGAGGATCTCTGGCTGGGCAGCAAAGTTCTACGATGGGACTCACGAAGAGAAGACAAGGGCAAACAGGCAAAATTTGATTTTCTGTGGAAAGGTCCGTACCTTATCAGTACTGTGCAAGGCAATAATACCTATTTCCTAAAATCTCCAGATGGCAGCAGAGCTGAAGAAGGCCCTGTCAATGGCCGAATGCTAAAGCACTACAATAATCCTTTTGATTGAAAAGAGCAGGCAACATTTTATTTTGTACATAGGATATTTGTATATACCAGTGTCTTGATTTTTGTAAGAATCCATAATGCTGAAGCACGCGGAAGAAAGCAGGCATTGCTTTGCAGCTTAACAACAGCACAAGCGAAGGAAAGTGTTGTTACCAGTCTAGAGGTTCAAATCAATCCAACAGTCAGGAAGAAGACGTTCAAAATAGAGAAATAACAGGAGAAAAAAGGCAATCTGACATGTTGCTCTTGGCTTCTCACAAGGAGAAACCATCCCCAAGTGGAGCAACTATTAGCCTCCTGCTGCAGCAGGTTACTCATATTTCATGATCGACATTTTTTCAGACCAAATATGTCATACTTTGCATGCTGCAATGCTCCATATTTGCTTAATAGTCTCCAAGCGAAGAAGGCTACTCAGACTTTATTTAACTGCCTTCCAAATTTTGAGAAGTTATTCCAGTATTGTACAATTTTCAGTTAAAGGGAGGTCCAAACAGCTTAATCTTGGTCTCCCTAGGTTTCAATTTCCTGTTTTAGAATATAGAGAATGAAAATCTGTCCAAACAGCTTAATCTTGGCAGCTTCTTAGATAGGTAGAGAATCAAAGGAGCCCAACTGCTTAATCTGGGCCCTCGGATGAAATAAGGGTAGTCTGTAGATAGGAAAGCATGAAAAAGAAATAAATGAAATGATGGGTTTGCAAGTCTAAGTGCATCCAAACCAAAAGAAGAAAAAATGTTAGGTAAGTAGGTTGGGTAGGTAGTTTTGAGGTTGCTGAATCTTGATTGCTGATCAGTTCCAGGTTTTTAGGTGCCATCTCTACTCAGGACACAATCAGCAGGCAGTTCTATGTAAAAAGCTCAAAAACAGGCATAACTAACTTCCTTTCTCCATCTACCCCAAATCATTAACTAACTTCCCCAAAAAGAGGTCAAGATCTGCTTGATACCTCTTAAGTTCCATCATTTTCATGTCATTAGCTTGGGTGAAGCTCTGCTTTACTCAAAGAAATTCCATACCCTCTCTATAATATTCTATTTCCCCATTGCAGCCTAAGATCTCCCAAACTAAGCGCTTTATTACCATCTCCATATTGACTACTGACATTATTATTTAACTCCTTATATTTTCCCATCCCCCTACTAGAACTATGTAAATCATCCCCTATGTAAATATCCCTCCCCCTCGTTGAAAAATAACCATAAGTACCCGTGGGAATTGCTTAGTTTGTCTGAAACTTGGCAAGAACCCTCATGTCGCCCCTTCAAACCATATTCTAAAAATACAATGGATTCCTTCCAAGGTATAAAATCCCTTTGAGGTTATCGAACCCCTTCCGAGGCCTCGAATCCTTTTCTAACGCAGCTGCTCACTCCTTCCGACCACAATAGACCCCTTGCCGATTTCCTTAACACTCTGCAGATCCTAGCAAGCTAGCTCACATCGCCACATCACAATATTCTCACCATATAAGTTATGCCCCACCCGTTCCCCGCCGATGCGATATCGTGATATCGGCGATCGACAGTCGCAAGCGTCGCATGTCCAACTAAAATACCCTCGCGTTTCCCACCGACGCGATATTGCAATCGCATCAAAGAAGTTCATTGCATCACCCTCAAGTATGAGCACCCCACCCCATCACATCTGTACCAGGGACCCACTGCTGACGTCAGCAGGCTGACGTCATCCGCCGTACTGCTGACGTCAGCAGCCAAAAAACCGAAAATTCGCGTAGGAAGAAAAATCGCACTTCGGAGGTCCGGAACAAGAAACAGAGGCAGTTTTCGATGCGTGATTAGCGCCATCGCTACAGGAAATAGGCCGTTTTGGGGAATCTTTAGGGAATCTTTTGATTCCTTGGCCCGTTTTGCACCGAAAAAGCCCGAAATTGCCCAATTTTGCCAAAATTAATTCGGTTTAAAGACAGGAAAGGACCAGAGACAGAAATTAAAGAGTATCAAATCAAATCAACAGGGAAAAAGAACATCAAAGAGTATCAGTGAGCGACGGAAGCTATAAATGTAGCGGCAAAGAGTATCAGCGAAGATCTTAACAACGGCCCAAAGCAGGAGAAAATTTAATACCTTCCACCAAAGTCAAAGAAAGAAGGCGAGGCCACTCAAAAACTTTCAAATCAGGGTTATTGCACATTTAACTCGCACAAGAACAGAAACTAAAGATCCCGAAGCACAGTTATTCCAGCAGTACCGCATCGAGCCTCCAAGGGCCACATTGCACTCCTTTTGATTTAGTTGCCTCTAGCGTAGCCCAAAGGACTTACCTGCATTTAATTCCAGCGATACTTAGGTTTTAGAAAAGCTTTTCCAGCAGACCTGTTTAGGTCAATTGTAATAAATGACTTTCTGATATTTTGCTTATATATACCACCCTGAAATATGGAGTAGGGGTTGGTGGGTGAGTCGAGAAAGTTGCTTAATCTTAGAGATCTCGACATTATCTTCAAGCAGAGACCCACATTGTAACTGTCATACTTTCTATAATCAAAGACTGCTGAAAGCATGGATTTTGAAACTGTTTGATGTGTTTAATTGGCCGAGTAGTGATTACGGAATTCCTGTGCTTCTACATGATTCAATAAGTGTTTCTCAACTCTGTTAATTTTCATGTTTTGTTTTACCACTGTTCTGCCATCTAAATTGCATAAAAGAAGAATAGCTTAGGATTTGTTTAAGTACACCTTAAGCTCAATTTCTGCATTTGTTCATGTTTTCATCAGAAATAGTTATGAACATGTATACTTAAATGATCTTGTTTACGCTGTTTCTTTCACATATGAATGAGAGTTTAGGAATTCTTAGCTGCTCCTAGATAACCATTCATTCACTTCTCCTCTTTTTTAGTCTGATGAAATGATTCTCCTTTGCCTTTCATCTCTGATCTTCATTCCATCCTTTCAGTAGATTGATAATTGTATCATGCGTGGCTATCCCGCTCCTTAATCCTCCTATGACCAAGAAAACGCAACAGCAAGCCTTAATCCATGACTCCATGCCCAATGGTTTGAAACTTATCACATCTTACCTTGCCTCTTTGCTTAAGATTTCTACCCTCCATCCAAACATAAACAAAAAACCCCTGAACCAAAAGCTAGCCTAAAATCATCAACAAAGTTGAAACATTAAGAGAGAGCCCTCTCTGATTGCAGGCGGGCTAGAACCTGCAATCCAAAGATTGGTTTGTGGTTAGCTCAGTCGTATCCCTAAACAGGAGCCTAGGGACAACCTGAGTGATAACAGTTACTTCGATTAATCTCCTACACATTGATAGTGTTCCACTGTAACATGTGCAACGCGTCATTGTCTACCCTTTGTATGAAAATTTTGTGAAGTACTACCTACTATTTCGGTCATTAATTCACCCTTTGTATGACAATTTTGCGAAGTACTACCTACTATTTAGGTCATTAATTCACGTGGAAATTTTAAATTTTTTCCTCTGAACCCACTCTTGTCCCAACTATACTTCAATAGTATTAATTGACCATTACCTAAAATTGACACTTGTTATCTTGTCCATAATAAGTGGTCAATGTCTTATCCATTCCCACCTGTAATTGTCGAACATGCTAGTGCTTATTTCACAAAATTCAATTATATTCTTTTTCACATTAAATGGAACTCTTCCTTCTTGGGTTGCTTTATCTACTTTATTTACCTGCTATATCTATGTAACATACTCGTTTTATCATATTCAAATTATGTGGACTTAAACATCACCAGAGTAAAACTCGAAGGATATATATGTTTGAATAAATTAATTCCCATAGTTACATTATTTTATGTATGCCTTGGATCCATTACATTAGCATATGATATTAAAACAAAAATATATTTTAGGTACGCAAACCAAATCTCTCATATTTTAATTTCTATATGAATCGCATGTTGTATATGTCTACATGACATGTAGACTCTAACAATTTCTATAATACAATCATGAATTCCTCTTCCTTTTAGCTATGTGACTTATTTATTGGTTCAATTGAATATCATATCCATCGCTTGATCTACTATAACTTCCAACTTCTACAGGTCTCAAAAGTAAACTTAATGATCAAAACTTACAAATACTTTATAGAATTCCCGCAATAGTAATATACTAAAATGGATATAAATTAATATTAACAAGAGGTTTAAGTAATTCAACAATAATATACTAATTGAAAAATAAAAACATACATCATAGACAATCTCATCAGATATAATGTTAAAAATTCACTTGGGAATAAACCATTGGTTTCACTACACAACCATGAATTGAGTTCCTCCAGTTCACACCCGAGCTAAGATAAGCTTGCTAGAGAATCAAATTAACGAGTTGATCCCTTTAATAGGTATTTAATACCTTTATTTCATGATAAAGTTTCTTAGCAACATCCCTCTCTTATTGACTTTCTATCTACTTGCCCAGGATTTTCCATAAAATCTTGCCTTTTTCTCCTGTGATGCTTTTATGCTTTATCCAATCTTATCATATTTCTCGAACTAAGAAACTTAATGGATTTTTCTCTCCCATCCATTAAGTTTATCTAGAACTTCATCTAGAATTCTTATCATTAACGAATATCTCAATCTCATTTTTCTAATGAGATATTTGTTTATCTCTTTGGCAAGAATATCATTTTCTAAGTGTCTCATTCACAGTACTTACGTTCCATTAATTTAATAAAAATTTCATTTACATATGTATTCTGGTATTTTCCATGGCTTTTCTACCACTACCTCTATCGAAATTAAATCTATACAAGCCAATATTACAATAATGGAGGGTTATTATCGAAGCATAAGGTGTACAGGTTGAAGTAAGCCTTGTATGTCTTGAAACAAGCTCCTCAATCTTAGTACAGTCACATCGATACTTATGTGATCAAGAGAGGTTTTTGTAGAAGCAACCATGAGCCAAATTTGTGTACCAAAACTCATGAAGGTAAAATTCTCATTGTTTTCATTTATATTGATGATATGCTTTATACAGGCAATATGATGTTAGAATAATTCAAACCTGTAATGCAAACATAGTTTGATATGACTAATTTAGGGCTTATGAAATACTTCTTAGGCATTGAAATTGATAACTATACTAATGGAATTTTTGTTTGTCAACAAAAAATGCCATTGACCTCCTCTAAAAGTTCAGAATGACCATTTTCAAACTAGCTGATACTCCAATTTCTCTAGGCACCAAGCTGCGCAAACAAGATGTAGCACCACCAATCGATTCCACGTTGTATAAAATTCTAGTTAGTAGTCTATTGTATCTCACCTCAACTAAACCTGATATCCTATTTCAAGCTATTTTTGTCTCCAAGTTTATGGAACCACCAAAGATTTCTCATTAGAAGGTCACAAAAATTATATTAAGATTTGTTGCAGGAATAGTTGACTACGGCTTCTTCTACGCACATTCAAAAAATTGCTCACTTCCTAGTTATATAGGCAACAATTATGGATGTAATTTAGATGATTGCAAAAGCACATGAGGGTATGTTTTTCACATTGGAAAAAATCCAATCTCATGGGAATGCAAGAAAAAACCCATCATTTCAATATCGTCTGCAAAGGCATAATATGTAGCTACCAATTCAACAACTTTTCAAGCAGTGTGGCTAAGAAAACTATTGAAGGATCTTTCAAATGTTCAAAAGGAGCCAACTCCTATTTACTATGATAACAATTTTGAAATTTCTTTATCAAAAAATCATGTCTTTAATAAAAAGATCAAGCACATTCACGCATGTTTTCATTTCATTCATGAGCTTGTAAATGATGGAGATATATTACCTGATTTTTATCGTTCAAGAGATCAACTTGCAAATATTTTCACAAAACTGTTGGGGAAAAAATGTATTTTAATTTTAATGAGAGAAATTGGGCATTATAAGTCCCAAAACTTGTAACAGTTGAGATTAGGAAGGGGCATTAAGATAATTAATCTCACTATCTACTAGGTGTCATAGGGGGTTTTGTTTCACTTGAGTTTAGTTGGGTTTAGTTGGAACTTTCTCTAGTCATTCATTGTTGCCTGTTTCCTAGTCTCCTATGTAGCTTTATTCAACTAATTTTTAACTGATGAGAAGAGTTTTTTGCTCCAATCTTGTTTCGTGTTCATTCTCTATGTATCTTTTACTTTAGATTCTTTTTCATAGACAACAAGTTTAATTCATAATGAGACGAGGAAGAGTGTAGGTTTGTCGAGATGGGAGAAGAGTGTCAATTGAGGGAGACATAAGACATGCATATGAATTTTTGTTTCCCATCTATTTTGCATGTCCATGCCTCTCTATTGTTTGTGTTGCACTTTTTTTTAATACGTTTTATATTTTATATTTATTTTCATTTTTCTCTTTGGGTTTTCCATCATGGATTTATGTTCATTTCTATGTGAGATTTGGTTTATTAAGACAAGAGAGGAGTGTGTGTAAAGAAAAAAAATGAGATGTCAATAAATGACGTAGCTATGGAGTTGCATGCACTGATAATGAGAACCAAGTGGAAGGAGTTTGTTATTTGAAGTTTGTTTGTTTTTTTATATAAAATCTTTCCTTAAAATGAAAGTGACTTTTATTTTTTAAATCATTCTAATAATATAGATGTGAAGACTTTGATGAGAGGGAAACACATGTAGGAAAAGAGATGAACATTAGAGGAATGTAGCCTTTCATTTAGGTAAGTGCTATGTTTTCCTTCTTTCTCTCTTCAAAAGAATTTGATATAAATTTCTATGGCCATGGATTCTTATTTAATTAAGAAAAAATTGATTTAAATTTTTAGATCGTAGAATCTTAGTTTTGTAAGATAGTTATAGCTAGAATCAATTTGAACCTAAATTCATAATTATTTATGAAGATTTTAGTGAGTAATTTAAGCCTTGATATGGATCTGTGATTTTCATTTTCCTTCTCTTTATGTCATAGGTACAGGTTCCCTTCTTTATTTTTTATGTTATATCTAGGTTTCCTGTATTTCTCTAATAGACAGGGTTTGTCTCTTTTTTTTTATCCTATTTGTAGGATTTGAAAAAATTAATGCATGTGTGTATGCTTAACAACCTTATTTGTTAAGGCAATTTTATTTTGTAGTTTATAGTATTGTGAGGGTAATAATATGATCTATTAATATATGTCTATCAATGTATATCAACCACATTTATTGCTATGTTTGTGTTAGTCCTTAGGAGGAACCGTGATACTACCACAACACAACCATGAGTAAGAAACCACATATTCGAATATTTGACATTGTACTCACATTTACTATATCACTCGTTGTCAAATTTGATATTACCGAAAGTTGTAAATAGCATTACCAAAAGTTGTAAATAGCAAGTCCCACTAATTGTAAAATATTTGATATTTAGTACATAAATGTTCTTAATAATTTCGACCATTTTTAAAAGAGTTCTATATTATCTAGACTACATAAGTTTGGTTCTTTTTATTTTATCAAATAATCCAATTTTTAGATACTTTATAGACATATATTAATAAGATGATCTATTAATATATGTCTATTAATGTATATCAACCACATTTATTACTATGGTTGTGTTAGTCCTTAGGAGGAACTGTGATATTACCACAACACAACCATGAGTAAGAAACCACATGTTCGAATATTTGACATTGTACTCACATTTACTATATCACTCGTTGTCAAATTTGATATTACAGAAAGTTGTAAATAGCATTACCAAAAGTTGTAAATAGCAAGTCCCACTGATTGTAAAATGTTTGATATTTAGTACATAAATGTCCTTAATAATTTCAACCATTTTTTAAAAAGTTCTATATTATCTAGACTACATAAGTTTGATTCTTTTTATTTTATCAAATAATCCAATTTTTAGATACTTTATAACATTTCATATTAACATTTTGAAAACCTTGTTTATGTATTTTCAAATATGAATTTACACATTCCAAGTCTAATCCGTCATAACCAAAACTAAATTGTATACTTCAAATATACTGAATTCATAATTTGAGTTTTACTTATCAACTCTAAAACCAAATTTATTAAAAGTGAATACTGAATTTTATATTAGAATAAAAAGTTGGGATTAATTGAAATTTATTAGTATATAATATCATGAAATACACTTCATTAAAAGTGTATATGAAATTCCCTACATTTAAGAAAATGGTAAAAACCCACAATTTAAATTTCCATCTGGTGATTCATTACATATAAATTGTTTTACATCTTGTTACAATATCAATGGATGGTGCTACGATTGAGTAGTTTCTCTTTCCATAATCCTAATAAATTGGTTGGTGTCGAGTGCAAACTCACTATGCCATTTAGTATTATTGGGGCATTGGTATGGCACTAATATATTTGAAACATGCATATTGATAAGTTGGAACATTTGAAAGGCTAGAATGTAAAAGGAATGTCAAATTATGAACGGGTTGAGTAGTTCTATGGAAATGCAAAAGGAAAAAAAATGATGAATGAATGGAAAGTGACAATACATATGCCTATCTAATCTACCACCTTTGTATTATTCATTCAATGGTACTCACTACTTTGTTGCATTAAATATATTTTTTATCACAAGGCATTTCCCTCCTATAAACCTTAAGTATTGATTTAACATGTCAAACGATTTTATATTTTATTATGGATTTAATGATAATCTCCCACCACTTTAATTACCTTATACCATTATCTAAATAATCATAACATATCAATTCTTGCCCACCTATAATGTACTCTTCATAAATCTCCATAAACTCATCCAAAACCCCATAATCTACCGCAATAATACCAAAACCAAAGCCTATTAAGCGTTCATGTTCTTGACATAAGCAACAACCATCATGATCATCCTCCAAAAGTAAGGATTTCATCATTTTATACTTGCATAAATGTTTATTAACATCCATAATTTAGATATGGAGCAATTTAGCCCTAAATAGTATCTAGTTATTTAACCATCATTACAATGAACACAACTCCGCTTACCCTTTTAACTTGTTTAAATAAATCTTTTCATAAATATATATCCATATATTATTTTACAGGTAACATTTATTTTATATATCGCATTTTGGTAAATAAGTAATTATAAACAATTTTATACGAGACAATCTAAAAGTTTCTTAAAAGTACATCCATCCTTGAGTGCTATCTTAAAATTTTGATAAATTATAAATTTTATTTTTAGTAAAACATTATATTTTTTAAAGAATTAAATTAACTAATCTTTTAGTATAATAATATATTTGCTAAAAATGCATTAAGTTAACTCGACATGCAACATCGTTGGCTATAAAAACCATCACGAACCTAACTCAACTCAAACAGGGCGACTTTTATCCATAGGAGCCGAAACCATAGCTATAAGAGAGATAGAAATGTGGATATAATTACACTAACATGCATACTTATTTCAAGTCCTCGCACATGTAAGCATGCGGAATTTCATTTTTTTTTTTTAAATAAATGGATGAGATTTGACATTAGTGGAATATGCTTTATCTCACAGTGCTATTGAAGGTTATGATTTCCTAGAGCCTTATCTTCTTGATCGTTACCGCCAAGTATTCAATTTGTTGGTCTTCTTGAGGAGAAACCTCTTTAAGATAAACATCTTTAAAATCTGAAGCCAAGTGTTATGAAAAATCTCATTTGCATCAACCTTTTTGGTTGGATAATTGCATGGGCAATATTTATATAAAACCATGTAGGTGATATAGTGTATCAAAGCATGGTTAAAAGCTCATGTAATAAAAGTTAATAAAGGAAAAGTAAGTCCATAATTAAAAGACACTTATTCCAAACTTAATGTTGGGGAAAAATATCTTAGTGGGCATTACTCGATGTGTTTATTGGTTAAGGAAATTGGCAAAAGTTTTAAAAAGGCAAAGAGGAATTTTTGCTACATTTATTTGTGAAAGTGATGGAAAATAGGAGAAAAGTAAGGTTAAAGGTCACATGTAGCATGTGAGGAAAAGAATGAAGGAAAATAATGGAAAATGAAGAAAATAGAGCCTTATTTGCTAAAAAGGCATACAACAATTAGTTGGTACTGTTTGTGAGTTCAATGTTGGAGTTTTCTCATTTCTCTCTCTCTCTCTGACTCTTGGAAACTTTTAGAATTTTCTTGGAGCACTCTAGATTTGGAGTAAGGTAGGAAAAATCAAGGAAAGGAAAGGAAGGAAAGTAAAGATCAAGCAAGGAAGAGTAGGATCAAGCAACTTCAACAACAACGCTGGCAAGTAACATATTGCATGTCTGATTTCCTAGGTGGTTTTGACATGCATGGATTTTCATGTTGGTATATTGTTCTTTTGTTGTCAATGTAATGATTTTTCAGGTTATGACAGTGGTTTTCACCATTGTTGTGCATTTTTCCAAATCGTCATGGTGTGATAGGATCGTTTTCTTGGTTTTGAGCTTTGGAATTTCCGGATGGTTTCAGAATCAAGGGCATAGGTAGTTTTAGGAAAATTCCCAAAGGCCTAGGATTCCCTTGACCGGTTTTGGCTGGATACATGGTGAATCCTAAGGGTGGAGTCTCAATTTAGGGTTTATTGATCTAGTGTGGATTACAGTAAAGCCTGAGAGACTAATGTCTCGATGTAGGGTCTTGTTATCCGATGTGCATTGCACTAAAGCCTGAGAGACAAGGAGATGAAAAATTACTCAAGGATAGTGATGGAGTCCGTTAGTGTTCCAAGCTCGGTTTGGTTTTGTAATCTCGGTGTTGCTTTAGGTGAGATCACAGATTGGTGAGGGTGTAGGTGGTTTAGACCTCTGGATTCCCTTGGTTTTTTTTGGATGGTTTTATCCATGAAATCCCAAATTCATACTTGAAATATGCCATGAAAGTTACTAACTGAAATAAAGATTTGGTTCAACCATATCTTTGGTCTAGTAATACATAAAATATACCAGTAAAAAAATATATCATTTTACCTAACACCATGACATTGAGATTTCAATTTGTACACATGGAGTTTACTTCTGTTGGCTCACTATACATGTATTAGTATTAGGTATGATTAATTTACCTTCGACTGTCCATTATCATATCTATAGATCTATCACGACTAATATAATGTTGTGTTGGTTTAATGTCGTTGATTGATGTATTAATAAATTAAATTCATTTCACGCAGCTCGTCCACATGAAAAACTTCTTAAATATACTCAAGTACCCACCGTAACGGAGATCTTTTATTCTCTCATAGTTTTTATCGGAGTTGTCTATAATGCGACTTTTTGGAGATTCTGGTGACGGAATCCGGTGGAAGAAATGAGGTTAAATCTTGATTTTTAGCAGTTAAAATGGTTTTTTAACTGCATATTTGGATTCAGCGCCCTGAAAAACCCCTAGGAGCCATTGATTGTGCATAAACTAGCTATCAAACTTGGGATTCCAATGAATTGCTGCCGGATTTTGACCAGAAAAATCCGCCAGAAAGACTGTCAAAAAATCGCGTTATAGACTACTGCGTTTTTATCTTTATCAAAGGCTTGAATATCGATTCCCTTAACCTTATGACTAATGGTATATCATTCTCATCGTATGACTGTACCTACGGTTTATATGACTTGGGCCAACTAGTGTGGTGCAACCCATTGTCCATTTAAGTGGGTGGGATGGTGCATAAATTATGTAAACGTAATGCGATTTGTTTCAATGTGATAAGCTAGCATGGTATCGAGTAATATCATGCATTTTGTTGTTACCTGTAAGCGTCTAGGTGGTATTCAGGATGAGACAGATGTTATATCTTGTCATATGGTCACATTCTATATAGTTATTTAATTTTTATGGTGTCTATCCACTACACAATGAGATTAATATTCAATGTATTATGATTTAAGGAATTAAGTGTTATGTAAGAGCCTCACGCAACCTTCCTTGATGACTGTACCCCTACTATTTATTAAGGCTATACAACAACTATACCCTCACTGGTACGACTTTCTACTTGGCAGTCTAACCAACCAATAAGTTAACGTTGAGCTTACCTCTGTCACATGAAGGCCATGTGATTGTCGTCTCAACAATTGGATGGTTTTTGTGGGGATGCAGTATTCTACGTCGAACGGTTGCAATTACTCTCAAAACCCTATCCCATTTTCTTTGAACCCTAACTACTTTGTCCCTACACCCTTCCACTATGTTCTTTATGGCGGATGGACTTGTCGTGCTGCTCGGTGCAGACCCTCATCTAATGCGATTTGTTTGGTGTTCCTTCAAGTATTAGCTCAGATCAGATTCCATTATGTTGTGATTTTACTGTACTGAATTGATTCTTGCATTTTTGATTCCCTGCGTTAATGTTTTCCAATTTTATTGCGCATTTTCTTGGTCACTACTCTGGCATGGAACCCTTCTTGAATGTATGTGAAATTTGATGTGGTTTCCTTTCAAGTTCCCACAATTCTCTATGGCTCCCAAAGATTCTTTCTTCCACTCTCATGGAATTTATCATAATAAAAAAATTCTCGAAAAGAAGGCAACACAAATTATATTTTTTTCCTATGAATTTGGGTAAAGCGAGCCTTCCAATGGTTATTTAACTTGGGTTATTTTGTCACCTTAATTTCGTGCCTTTCCCCTTCACCCTGAACTGATAGAGTGGATTGGTCCTGTTCTGAAAGGAATTTATCTTCCACTCTCATGGAATTTATCATAATAAAAAAATTCTCGAAAAGAAGGCAACACAAATTATATTTTTTTCCTATGAATTTGGGTAAAGCGAGCCTTCCAATGGTTATTTAACTTGGGTTATTTTGTCACCTTAATTTCGTGCCTTTCCCCTTCACCCTGAACTGATAGAGTGGATTGGTCCTGTTCTGAAGGGAATTTATAGGAGCGCACTCTAACTTATGGGGGAAAACCCTTCATACTCGGTTAATATTTTTTTAATGTTTCGTTTCTTAATTTTTTTTTTTTTGTAGATATTTGCAATGAAATTTTGTAGCATATACATGACTAAGGGTTATCCCATGTTCACAGGTGTACACAACCTTTCATCGAACTTTCATTTCCAATAAATCAAGTGCTTAAATTCAACCTCTATATGTCCTCTTTTTATTTCTACGTCAGTTTAATTCCTTGATTGGGGATGTAATTGCTTGTTTCGGTAACTCGTTAATATCTGGCTAATTTTAGTTACTTACCCCTTTGTTGTGGTTTTCCAGGATTGGATTCATAGTGGTTTTCATTATCTTGGAAATTTTTTCTTAAAGTATCGAAAAGGACATTTGTGGCATTCATTCCCTCTTTAATATTCTTAACCTCTCGACTGTAACTTCCTCCACCTTTTGGAGATACACAGATATTTAAATTCCTACCGTTTTCATTTAGTTCCGTCCTTTTAACAAAAAAACAATTTTTGTTTTAGATACTTCAGTAATTAACATATAATGAGTTTTTATCATTGATTGTTGTTTAACTGCTAAAGTCATGACGAAATAGACAATTTTATGTACTGTAACTGAATCATTATATCTAGATTTTGTAAGCGAGATTTTAAAAGTTCTTACTGTCTTATCTATTACCTCATAGTAATTATTGTGGTCTTGATTCGAATAAGGGTACCGTTATTGTGAATGTAAAATCAAAGGTTCTATCTATTTTGGTTTGATAGTTAGCCTACCAGTTATTCGTTGGTTTCCAAGCAAGAAATTCTATATTCTTTTTCATTTCTAATCTATACGTAATTCTAGATTATGGCTATCAACATAGTTGTTATCCAATTGGTGAAGAAGTAAATGTTGGCCGATTTCTTATAAAAGCTTCCTTTGTTAAGTTTGGTTGTAACGCATATATGTATATAGAACATCCATGTGTCTAGACACCGTAAAATTGAAGTTCTACTGACAATAAGGATGAAACAATATTCGGAAAGGATATGTGTGTCATATATTTCAATAGTTGTTTAATGATTGGCACTGTAAACACTAGTTTTGGTTTCCAATAGAAAGTATATTCCCCCAAAATATTGATTCAATATCTGTCTGTTTTAATATACAATCATGTTTTTCACTCACCATAAGGAAGTGAAATCCTTATATTCTTACTTTCTATTATAACAATTAGAAAATTCAACTAACAAAACTAAATGCAATATAACCACTTGTTGGAGTCAAGTTACACAAAAATCCACAGGGGTTAGTAAACATACACATCACTAGTGCTAAGCACATGCCACGAAACACATGGGAGTGTTGAATTATGGTTCGTTAGTAAACATACACATCACTAGTGCTAAGCACATGCCACAAAAAACATGGGAGTGTTGAATTATCGTTCTACACCACCATTAATGGGGATCGTTGGATTATCCAATTCACAACAATCTCCCTTTGAATGCGACCCAACAATCTCCCCTTCAATGCGAGTCAGGTGTGTTTCGAACTCGAGACCTTTAGCGCTTATTGGAGTCACAATTGTTGTTACACCAAAACCCATAGGTGTTAGTAAACAGACACATGCTAGTGTTAAGCACATGCCACGAAACACATGGGGAGCATTGAATTAACAGCGAGCATTAGATTATCCAATTCCCAACAACCACAATGTTTAATTTAATATAATTAGATGTATAGCAAAACAATATATATAGTTTATTGAATCATAAATTCAATCTTAACGAAAAACTCATATTTTGAATTACCCAATAACTCTGTCTCTACCGTGAATATGATTTCCTATTAAACTAACAAACTCCTGCAATAAATTCCATCGATCCATACCTTTTTTAAGGTCATAACCTCCCTACTCGCTAATAGTGAAACAAAACAATTAAACTAATTATGTAGTCTTAAATATATAAGTAGTGGAATTTATCCGCATAGTTACATGTACCCCGTAGATGTAATTCAGTCACATAGAATTATTCTAATATTTTCTTAAATTTAATTTCATAGAATGCATGCAGAACGAGGAAAATCAATTGTGATTAATTACATGCGTAATCATAATGATATCATATCTTTACAAAATTAAAAAATCTCAAGAACTAAAAGAAAATATATCGACAATTTTCCAATCAATGACAACATCCCAATATATTTTCATATATCATAAAAGTAACTACAAAAACAACGAGTCTAATGAGAATCGTTGTGTTATCAATGACAACATCCCAATATATTTTCATATACCATAAAAGTAACTACAAAAACAACCAATCTAACCAAAATCGTTGTGTGGAAAATATAATTGAGAATTTGACACCTTGCCACCCAATTTAGAACTATTTTCCTCTAGTTCAACCTCGAGCTTGCAATTTCTCGCCAAGGAATCAACAACTTCTATTGATCCTTTCAATTTGTATTTAATACCTTTTCTTTCATGATAAGGTTTCCTTTAGAGGCATCCTACTTTTGTGGACCTTTTTATCCACTTGCCTAGGCTTTTCCATAAAATCTCGCATTTCTTTCCTGTAACCCTTTTATCCTTATCCAATATTAGCATCTATCTCCGGCTAATAAACTTAATGAAGTTTTCTCTCCCGTCCATTAAGATTATCTATAATTTCAGCTAGAATCTTATCATGAAAGAATTATCCAATCTTATTTACCAACGAGATATTATTTTCTTTCTTTGGCAAGAGTCTCATGCCTAGGTGTCTCATTCCCAAGTATATACATCCCATTTATTTATTTCATTTACATAATTGTTCCAATATTCCTCATGGATTTTCTAGCATAAATCATTCTAACCAAAACAATATTACATCAACGGAGGGACATTATGTTTTCCTCCCCTTTTATGGACATTGTCTTCGGTGATCGTTTTCTAGTTTCTTCTTCCAGAAATCTATTGGATAAGTTTTCTTATTTTCATATACTTTCTCTCATGTAATCTCTTCATAAGTAAGGCTTTCATTTCACTTCATTTTGAGTGACAACTCGATTTCGGGGCCGAACCTTTTCCCAATCTAAGTGACACAGAGCTTTGGCCATAAGGTCTCCTTTGGCTCTACCTGCAACATTTTCAGATCAATTACATGAAAATATGTTGTTTACCTATTTGTTATGTAACAATACATGAAAACATTGCAAAGTTTAATATAACTGCGAAATTCTATACAAAATTTTGAACGACCTCCCAAAAATCGTGGGGCTGACTTTGGACATGATCCCAAACTTTTTTGTTCATTTCATACGATTTTGACATTTTTCTAACCCTCCATATTGTTAGAGAAATTTTGTCATTCCTTTAGACCAATAGGGAGATTATTCATATCTTTCACTCTTATAACAATCACTCTATTTCATCAAGTGTGATGACTCATCTCTGAAGCAAACATAATCTTGCATTTATACCCTGCTTCTCATCTAACACATTTCTATACATGTTATATGTGTGCTTCTTAATTTTCACATGAACTCAACATATTATCCACATCCATCGAGTCAGATCAACACCATTAATATAGACTACAATACAATTAGTGACCATGCCTATTAGCATTCATATTCTTTACTTATAAACCTCAATGTATAGAATTGTACATTTATTCTCACCTTGCTCACATTAAGGTAACAAATATCAAGGGATTGTTTGAAGCATGTTATAATTAGATATTATTGTATCACTTGTGCATATACTATTTTATCCAATTTTTTATTAGTGCATATAATCCAAACAACCTTCAAGTGGACCTAACTATGCCCACCCTCGATTGTTTTTCCTTGTTTATCATAGTCACCAGCATTAGTAATCAACGAGTATTTTGTTGTTCACCAATTTTCATGATTGAACTGACATAATGTATTTTGCAATATATGACACCATTTTCCATTTCTTAATTAACACTATAGGTTTCTAATGCCAAAATGTTTTCATTCTTAGTATTACTACTAGTTCAGAATTTCTTAGCTCTTGTTAAGGGCTAATGAAATTTATAATTATTATTTTGATACCCTCAAATCCCTTGACTTATATCTCACATATTCATGGATAAACATTTTACACGTGGTTCTTATATACTGTTGATTTCATCCAAAGGTGGTTGAATCCAGTTTCTTCTTCTAATGTTGCTACTTATTTTCTGGCATAGACTTCTTTATTGGTTTGACTCTGTATTCCTATTATTCTGAGTAAATATACAATGAAATTTTTCTAACATCCTCAATCAAGGAGCCACCAATTCAGCGATTTGTTACCTTGTTATCACATTTCATTTTATTTTCCAAAAACCTTATCAGTTGTTCCAAAAATTTCATTCAAAAGATCCCTCTGGTAGTTTAAATCTCAACCATAAAGGTGTAATATTGAGAATACTGATTCTATTAGCAATTTTTTTTATGGAAGGTAGTATTTTAATTGCATCACTCTGAATATTAACTATGGTCAAGAGAATTACTTTTTACATACCAGTTGTATGTTATTTGTGAGCTAACAAAGTTAATCCTTCTTTTAATCCATTTCCTATCTATGTTTATATACACTACAACAATTATATCTTATGGACACGTTACATGCTCCTTTCTTTCTAATGACAACCTTTTCTTAGAAAAAAATTTACCTGGTACTCTAAACTTCTAATTCAAGTTCTTACTTGATTTCACTATAAGAACCTATAGTGGATTCTATATATAAGATTAAAATTTTCCTCTTCCACTTATGCATCCATGGCATATTCTAACCTTCACCTCCCCTGCATAAATGCATCTAGCACACTTTGTCTTTAACGTGCAGATTTTCCACAACATGAGTCACTAATTTGAGTGAATTTGTTCCCTCTTCGGCATTATATGCCTTACATCACTTGTCCCAAACTGATCATATCAGTATTACTCGAGTCTGCATGTGTTAATAAAATTAGTGTGGTGCATATGCTTTTGGTCAATTTAGATTAAAATCCAAAAATTTTATCGATATATAATAGATATAAATATTATATATATAATAGTGACACAATTCCCTTAGCCTTAATTGATAAAAATAGCTAAATCATACACAGTTGCAGAAATACAAATATACTAAGCACAAATGGTGCATGTGTAATCACACTCACACACGGATTACATTCAGATTACTCTATTAAATAGAGTTTCTGAGATCCAACTTATTCCTAATTTAGATAGAGAGGTTGAGTGAATTTCTCAACCATCACAAACCAACTCCTTAAATATGGAATGTGAGAATTAACTCCAACATCCCCCCTTAATGATTACATTACATAAAAAATAACAAAATAATCAAGCTTGTCAGTAGATGCTCCATCAAGTTGCCTCGTAACCCTCTGAAAGTTGTAGTTGGCAAGTTGGATTCCCGAGTTCCTTTCTCAACTCCTGAATCACGGACCTCCTGAAGTCAATTACTGGAAAGCATCCCAATCTGTCGCATAACCTCATTAGGAAACCACTACCACGTCTACCACTAATGAGGGATCCCTCCCTAGATACGCAACTGCCATACTATCTGGACAACCATCCATATTGAGCCTTACTGCTACTTGATCTTTAAATATTGGCATCAGACACATAGTTGAACTGTTGGTTATTTAAAATAGTTTAATCGGTTCACTCTCTTCATAAAATTCATCATCGGAATTCAATTGGTATTCAACTATCGTTATTTTTGTTGATTCTTTCCCTTTTAACACATCACTAGCACGACTTCTGTAATTCCATGCTGTATGCCCAATTTTCTTGCAATACTAGGATTCAATGTCACCTTTGTTTGCATTTTTCTTTCTCATCCTTGACTTTGTCCACAAGGCACTTTCTACATGAGAGTTCTCTTTGGCATCCTCTGGTTTCAGTTTCTTTTCCTCCCCTAGAAGTGTTGCAATTGTCTCTTGCAATGTTTGTGTAGATATTTGACTCAAAGTGAAAACAACATTACTATAACTTGAAGGAAGACTATTTAATAATACAACTTTAGCATCTTCATCCTCTACCTTTGTCCCAACTTCACCTAATTGTCTTAAAAGAGACATTAAATTATTTATATTACTGGACATAGATGTCTCCTCATTCATTTTCAGACTAAATAATTGCAGCTTTAAGGAAAATTTTGCATTTGTAGATTTTACACCAAACAATTGAGCCAAATGTTCCCATCTTTCTCTTGATGTTTTAGTAAGATCTACATGATGTAATTGCGAATCAGAAAGAGCAAGTCCAATAATAGACTTAGCTTTGTCATCTCTATTTTTCCATTCAAATAACTCTTTGACATCTGTAGGTGCTGCTTCTGAACCATTCACTATTCCCCACAAGTTTTTATTCATTAATTGCAGTTGTATTTTTACTTTCCATGAGGGAAAATTCAAACCACTGAATTTGTCTAACACCATAAACTCCATGATAAAAGAGAAAAAAAATAATTTTTCTAAAATGGCGAGACAAAATCCTGCTTGAGGAACCCAAAAAAAAAAACTGATCTTACAGGCTTGGGAAAAAAAATCGCGCGCTGAATCTCTTGATGGCGTCTTTCAGAGCATCCGGACAGACACGATATTCATCATACCTCACTGTTCACAATCCATCTGAAAACACACTTTGTCCATCGCACTTGTTGCTCAGATCTTATACCACCTCTGCACAGACCATATGCGTTGCATACAATTCAGGCAAATTCACATTCGTCCTTTACTCCACACCCGTGGAATCTATGTGCTCAGGTATACAAATTGAAATTGCCAGCTTGAACTATCATTGCACACATGTGCACTTCCATGTCCAGATCGACCTCTATAATGCTGTAAATCGCTCACCAGCAGGTACACACATATTCCTCTATCCAGAACGTCAATACGCCATACAATGCACTATGTGCTTTGTCAGTCACACCCTCAGCTCCGATCAACCATCGTTGTCAGATGTATGCACCACTTCCTCAAATCACAGCTCCATACGTGGGCTCTACCTCTTTCATATCTCTGGACTGCAACAACTTGCTTTGACAATTGTTCCACGCAATGGATGGAGGTAATGATAACTTACGTAGCCGCCTTCTGCAAACTGTTCGAGATCAGATGCGTTTTCTATTTCATAAGGAAGACCAGGTTCAGGGCCATACTAGCTCTGATGCCATGATAAAAACAGCTAAATCATACACAGTTGCAGAAATACAAATATATTAAGCACAAATGGTGCATGTGTAATCACACTCACACACGGACTACATTTAGATTACTCTATTAAATAGAGTTTCTGAGATCCAACTTATTCCTAATTTAGATAGAGAGGTTGAGAGAATTTCTCAACCATCACAAACCAGCTCCTTAAATATAGAATGTGAGCATTAACTCCAACATTAATACAATGGAAATGATGTTTGCACCATTTCCTAGATCAACCCTTATTCACATAAAAAGTAGATTGTGTCCTTAGCTTAGGCACAAGCTTAGTCGGGTTGGTGATTGTTGCTTGTCGATTATTCAAATTTTCTCAGTGCTATAGCATGTGGTTCTGGAAGACTGCTCTCATGCTTCTTCCACACATAGGATTTCCGTTTCTACTATATACAAGGTTCTTACCCTTCATATTTAATTGCCATATTGTTGTGGTCATGCATATTTATACAACTCCTCTGTGATGTTTATTGGAAATTTTTCTTCCTATAACGAGGAGATCCGAGTTCACCTTTCCTACCAAAGTTTCCCCATTACAAAATAGCTCAATGGCTTTCTTTCCATATCACTGGCCATTCCAAAAAAAGGTTTCTGTCTTTAGGTAATTTCTTGGCATTATCAATTTCTTGTTAATGTTGTATCTGTACATTTTGTGCTTAACACGAACACTTCCACAATTCTATCTTTTGATATATTATGATCTAATTTCAATTCGTAACTGGTTTTTTTATTCTTTTACTCTACAAGTTTCTTTAGAGGCTAATTTAGTATCTTATACTCATTGTTTCTCTTTGTTTTTGGTGGAGAGAGGGCACTTTTCTAATTTGTCATTGTCTAGTAGTTATAACTGTTGGGGTTTTATCACAAATTCTCCTAGTCCCTTGGTGTGTTTAGTAAACTTGGACTGTGGTCATAACCGCCCTTCTCGGAAAAATGTGTGCGTGAAATGGGTGAGCACCTATGGTCTAATGTTCGCTCTTAAAGGAACCCTCATCCTACGTCTTCACCCCTTCGCTTTTTTAAATAACCAAATTTCTTTTAGGTAATACTCTAAATTCTCGTGGCATATTCATGCCATTCGTTTCTTAATTGCATACTCCAGTATTTTGCTTCTTTCTCTACAAAGATAATTTTGACTCTTCGCAATCATTTACAAGAGGTATGGCACCATGGCAGAGTCGGTAAATCATCTGTATGATTTCTAGGTTAGTTTATTTCACTTTCCCCATGGTTCAGATTATACTTGGTTGAACTAGGGCTTTTTGCTTGCACTACCTATTGATTAAAACTCGGTACCTATTTACTTCTTTTTCTTCAGAATTTGAATATGGAAAGATTTATCATCATGGACACAGACCCAATACTGTCATATCGGTTAGAACTAAGTTAATTTCTTTATGTGGCCATGTAATAAAATTTTAAATTTTGCACAGATCGTAAAATGATGTCTGGGTTAAATTTTGTATTCTAGTTTGCTCGTTCAATCGCTTATTACAAAGACCGTGTTGTAATTAGTGTTTTAAAGTGGAGCCTCCTGAAATTTAGATTTAATATGCCCAATAAATGTATCCACTTTTCGTGTTCAACACCTTTTTATATCACCTACCCCAGTAATACATTGTTTAATTCTCATCTTAAATGATTATGCATATCAATAACGTATTTAATATATACTTGGGCACAAAGTGAATGATAGGGATTTCTATTATAATTAAGTCTATGTTTGCGTGTTCTATTTCCTTCTCTAACATCTATTGTTCTAATATTAGGTATACATTTAATCGATATACCTATTCTTTTCCATTCGATAACTTTGTAAAACTAATAAACTACTGGCCAATCTTCATGCCCTATGCGCAATTCATCTATATACTCATAAGTCAAACTAGTTGGAATAATTCAAACAAAAACTTTTATTACATAGTGTGCATTTTGGTTATCAACCCATATAGATTAATTTGAATAATTGCAACTGTTGCAATATAGCTTAAGCTTCCAATGTGTTTCACAACGATGTCAACGACCACTTCTCAGAGGAAAACTTCCCTGAACCTAACTTATTAGGCTTAATTTCATTTTCATCACACCTGAAGTATCTTATCCTACAACAAATCAACCATGATTGTTGTTAAATTTAGGAACCCTACATGTATCATGTCAACCATGATTGTTATTAAATTTAGGAACCCTACATGTATCATGTAATTAGAATCATTTCTTTTCCAATCCCATTGGGTCTGAGGGTTGAACCTAGGGCTCTGATACCATCTATTACAAGCCCGATTTTCCCTTCCCTCGCAGTTTTTTTCTTGAGTATATAGCAAGAAGACAATTTTCCTTACAATGGCTATTTACTAATCTATTGTAAATCAACTATTCCACGATTCCTACATGAGAGCATATGAAACAATTCCTAACCTTGTCTCTAATAGTCCCTTGTTAATCCTCTTAAACAATAACATGATATCTTCGTATTGTTTGAACAAGATCTACTACATAGTAATTAGGGGTGCTAACCCACAATGTACTTTTGTCGATGGAAATACACATATCTTGAAAAGGTAGTAATGACATATGCGTATCATTATACTTATCGTGATTATAGAAACTTTTACTCACTGCCATAACATTTGGGTTTCAATTTGTACACATGGAGTTTTGTTGGCTCACTATACATGTATTAGTATTATCTATGAGTGATCTACCTTCCAATGTCCATTATCATATTTAGATCTATTGTGACTGACTAGTATAATGTTTTCTTGTTTTAATTCCATTGATTAATGTATAAATAAATTAAATTCATTTCACCCAACTCTTCCACATAAACAACTACTTTAATATACTCATGTACCCATCGTGCTGGTGATGTTTTATTCTCTCATAGTTTATGTATTTAGAAATGGTTGAAATATCGATTCCCTTAACCTTATGACTAATGGTATATCATTCTCATCATATGAATGTACCTTCTTATAATTATATGGTGTGTGCCGACTAGTACTGTGCACCCCATTGCCACTTTAAGTGGGTAGGATGGTGTATAAGTTATGTAAACGTATTTCCATTGGTTTGAATGTGATAGGCTAGCATGGTATCAAGCACTATTATGCATTTTGTTGTTAGGTACCCATAAGTGTGTAGGTGGTATTCAGGATGAGACACATGTTATGTCTTGTCATATGGTTACATTCTACACATTTAATTACTTTTTATGATGTTTATCTTCTACACGACCTGATTAATACTCAATGTATTATGAATTAAGTGTTATGTAGGACTCTCATGCCACCTTACTTGATGACTATACCCCTACTATTTATTAAGGTTATACATCAGCAATACCCTCACTATACTCCTGTGTCACATGAAGGTCATGTCATTGTCATCTCAACGATTGGATGGTTTTGTGGTAGTGTTTTGGTTGTAGGGATGCAATATTACACATCAAATGGTTGCAATTACTCTCAACATCCTATCCCATTTTATTTGAACCCTAATTGCTTTGTCTCTACACCCTTCTGCTATCTTTTCTATGCAGGATGGCCTTGCTACACCACTCAGTGTTTTTATTCAATATATGGCTATTTGTTGGTGTGGAAAGACCATGAAAGCCAACGAATTCTATAGACCCTCATCGCATGCGATTTTTCTGGCATTCCTCTAAGTATTAGGTTATATTCAATTCTGATATGGTTTTACAATAATGAATTATTACTTTATTTTCTAATTCCTTGTGTTTATAGTTTCAAGGTTTATTGTGCATTTAGTCAGTCACTAATCCATCATGGAACCCTGCTTGAATGTTAATGTGAAATTCCTTGTTGTTTCCATTTGTGTTCCCATAGTTCTTTAAGGCTTCCAAAGGTTCCAGTTGAAAATAATTAATATTATATTGTATTAACGAAGAAAGGGTTACATGGTTGTAATGTAACTCCATAAGTTAGGATTAGTTCCTAGGTTGTAGGAGTTTTTTCTCAACTCCCTATTCTTATGATATGTATTTATTGTCTCATATTTGATTAATTGAATATGAGAGTGTATGCTCCAGTTTGTGTGGCTTCCAGGTGCAGCTTTCTCACCTGTGAGCTTCTCATAAATTTAATTCAGTTCTTTTATTTCCAGTTTTTCTAACTTGGTACCAAAGATTAGATGTGTTGAGCCTAATTTACCTATAGAGCCTTCATGGCTATAATGCCCGAGTGGCAACAGAGGAGCCTTAATGCTCACATTTTCAGAGTTTAGGTGTTTGGGAGTGTCATACATTACTTACAGGAGAAATTAATTTTCTCACGGGTCTCAGCATACCTCCAACTGAGCACAAAGCAGTAATCACAGTTTTTGGCCCGACAGAAGCGATGATGATCATGCATATGAAGGTAAAACCCACAATTATTTGACCTTTTCTTAGACCAATTTTCTCCATCACCCCTAAAAATCTCGATTTTTCAGGTAGAAAGGGTGACGGCATGTTTTTATGGTTCTGAGCTTTAGATTTTGCCAATTTGGTGGCAGATCTAAGTTTCAGACATAGAGATCGTGGTAGATTGGTGGAAGATCAACTAGATTGGAGGAAGATTGGGAAAATTGGTGGCAGGTCAGTTAGATCTGTGATCGATTCAAAGGTTCTCGTATGTTTTAAGATTATTTTTTGCACTATAGCTTGAAGTGATTCACTTGGTTAGTATCGACTGAAGATTGGTGGAGTTGGAATTTGATCAATCGAAAATGAACAATTTTATAGGAGCTTGTCTCAACGAGACTAATAAACTTGATGGGACCAATTATACCAATTGGAAATTCAAGCTACAAATGTTACTTGAGGGATCAAACGCTTGGTCAATCATCAACGACAATGAGCAGATGTCCACCATTTTGGCAGATGGTATGACAACACTATTACAAGATTGGGATAAAAGGTAGAATAAGGCAAAAGTGTTATTGAATATGTCCATTAAAGACAACATTACCCAGAGAATGTAAATCGTCTAGTGAGATATGGACTACACTTAAGAACCTTTACCAGAAACAGAACACCTATCGCGTCTTATTGCTCAAGGGCAAGTTGTTTTCCATGAGGATGGAGGAGAATGAATTTGTTGTGGGATTCATTACATGGGTCAAGGACCTAGAGCATAGATTGGGTGAGATCGGGGAGAAGGTGTCTAATTCTGATCTTGTCAAAATTACATTGAATGGGATGAAGAATGAATACCAAATTTTCATCATAGGCTTGTCTACAAGGGAGAAAGCCCCTGCATTTGAAGTACTAATAGGAATCTTGGTACAGCAAGAAGAGAAACGGAAAAATTTGAGACCACAAAGTGCCGATATTTCTCTGATGGTGAAGAGGAATCCACACAAAGGGAAACAACAACAGGGATAGAAAGGCGGTGGCATTTTTCAGAAGAGACAATTTAGAGATATGTCTCCAAGTAACAATGGTAATAGATTAAATATTAAATGATTTTACTGTGGGAGAACCAGACATTTAGCTATGATTTTCTTTAAGAAATACGAAGAGGAGGCTAAAAATAAGTAGGGAAAGCACACAGGGAACTTTGCTGATGAAGGTCAAAGTCATGATCTTGGATTATTCATAGTTGATTATTCTCTCTTAGCTCTTGAGAAGGATTAAGACAAAATATGGTTCGTAGATTCACGCATGTCATCACATATGACAAGTAATAGGCATTGATTTGACAATTTTGAGGAAAATACTTATGGAGCTAACATATATTTAGGTGATGAAAGAGGTTATTAGATAAAGGGGTATGGTGATATTCCAGTGATGTTTCCTTATGTTAATATCAGATATATTAGAAATGTGATGTATGTACCAGGGATCAAGAAGAACTTGATCTCTGTTTCAATGATGGTAGATTAAGACCTACAAGTCAAATTGTTCAGATCATAGTGTGTCATAAAGTATAGCAAGAAGGAACCAATTGCATTAGGTGTGCATGTGGGAGGCCTGTACAGGTTGAATGTCAAGAGCATGCCACACCAAGCTTTTGTTTCAACAGGACTAACAGTCGAGAATCTTTGGCATTAACGATTCGGTCATCTTAACCTACAAGATATCATGTTGTTGAAAAGAAAAGGTATGGTTGATGGACTACCTACTTTTTAGAATGTTCTTTTAGATTGTGATGGATTTCCATTTGGAAAAATGCATAGGGAAGAGTTTCCTTTGAATCCTAAAAGGAAGAAAATACACATTCTGGAACTTGTGCATATAGATATATGTGGACGTATGCAAACTAGGTCACTAAGTGACACATATTATTTTCTACTCTTTACTGATGATTGCACTAGATTCTCTTGGGCATATTTTATTAGAAAGAAGGTAAGACATTTCAATTCTTTAAAGAATTCAGGAATATCGTGTTGAAGAAGATATTGAAATTCATTAAAATTCTCCACTCTAATCAAGGGGGATAATAGAAATTAGGAGAGTTCATGAAATTTTGTAGGAATCCTGGGATTATTCAACATTTCATACTACCTCACATTTTACAATAGAATGGAGTTGCAGAATGCAAGATAAGAACCCTTGTGATGTGCACAGGAATCATGCTTCAAGGTAAGGGTCTATCTAATGGTTTTTGGGTTGAATCCATTAACACTGCAGTATTCTTGAAAAATACGAGTCCAACTAAATGTCTCAACTCTAAAAATCATTTTGAAGCATTTTATGGATATAAGTCTGCAGTGAATCATTAAAGGGTTTTTGGGTAGAAAGCCTCTGCCAATATTCCCAAGGATGATAGGAAGAAGTTAGCCCCTAAGGCCACAAAATGCATCTTTGTAGGATACTGCATTAAGCTTAAGGCTTATAAGTTGTTTAATCCTTTGAACCATAAGTTTTTTGCGAGTCAAGATGTGTTATTTGATGAGAAGGCTGAGGAAGGAAATAAGGAACAATCTTGAAGAGTGGCACATTCCATTGTTGATGGAAGAAAGTAGTGAGGACAATCAACAACACCAACAACAACAAAAAGAGGAGGAGGCAGGTGATGTAATAAATAAGTCGAGCCTACTGAGGATTGAAGCAGACAAATTTGAGGTGAGTCCCTTACCGAGAATATCGGGTAGGCTGACTCAACTACTAGCCAAATTGAAAGACTATGCTTTAATGTCAAAAATATTAAATGTTACAGAGCCCAAAAATTATAAAGAAGCTAGTCAATCACATGAATGGAGGGCTACAATGAGTGAAGAATTTGAATCTATAATAAAAAATAATACTTGGGAAATAGTTGAATGGCCTCAAGGAAAAATACCCATAGGTTGCAAGTGGCTTTACAAACCTAAATTTAATGCAGATGAGAGTGTAGAAAATTTAAAGCTAGACTAGTAGCAAAGGGTTATTGACAGAAAGAGGGAATTGACTATGAAGAAACCTTTGCTCCTATAGCAAAACTGAATACTATTGGAATCTTAATTGTTGTAGCTACAAAACATTAGTGGAAGCAACACCAGTTAGATGTTACATCTGCATTTCTAAATGGTGATTTAAAATAAGAGTTTTATTTAATGCGGTTTGTAGGGTTTGTTAAAAAAGGGCATGAGCATTTCATCTGTAGATTGAAAAAGGATCTTTATGGTTTAAAAAAGGCACCTAGGTCTTGGTACGAGAATATTGATTCACTTTTCTTACAACATGGTTTTCACAGGAGTAGGAATGACCCAAAACTATATAACATGTATAAGTAACAGGGGCAGATAATTTTTATTTGCTTGTGTGTGGATGACATGATTATAACAAGTAATGTAGATGCATTAATCAAAGAATTCAAATTGGATATTTCACAACTTGTTGAGATGAAAGACCTCCAAAGTTTACATTATTGTTTAGGTCTGTAAGTGTGGAGAGAATCTGGACATACTTTCCTTACTCAAGGGAAGTATGTTAGAGGACTGCTCAAAATGTTCAAAATGGAACAATATAAGACAACATCAATACCTTTGCAGCACAACCTGAAATTGTGCAGAGACGATGGCTCTAACGAAGTGGATGCTACTTTGTATAGGCATCTAGTTGGTAGTCTTCTATATTTGACTACAACTAGACCAAACCTAGCATACTCTATTAGTGTGCTGAGCTAGTTTATGCCTAAACCTCTTGAAAGTCATTGTGTCACAATAAAAAGTGTATTGAGGTATCTTCATGGTACTAGTGATTATGGTATTTTATACATTGATACATCTTATGTTACTTTAATAGGTTTTTGAGACTCTCATTGGGCAGGTAACCTGGATGATCGACGATCTATCACAGGTTATGCATTTAGTGTTGGATCTGGGATCATAGCATGGAGCAGTAAAAAATGTTAAGGATACAGTTGAGGATATTTTACCTACACCTAAGGCTTGATTCTAGGAGATTAGCTGACCCTTGGCTCCAGGAATATTTATAGATAGCTTCCTTTCTAATTATCCTATTGATTTGTAATTATTCTGCCATTTGATATTATAAATAATATACACTCACCACAATTGAATGTGCAGTGGTTTTGGATAAAACCTTCTCATGGTATCAGAGCATCCCATTAGATTAATAATCCTCTCCTCGATCCTGTGAGGCACCCATGGCCACTGAAACCTCCTCCAATCCTCGATTCTGTGAGACACCCATGGCCACCAAACCCTCCCCCAATCTTCTTCCTTTCAATACCTTAATCCACATGATCAAAATCAAGATTTCCTCCACCCACTATCTCCTCTGGATGAGTCAATTTCATCCCCTTCTTGAGATTCAAAATTTTCTTGGTCATGTCAGTGGCACCATCATCTCTCCTACTCAATTTGATTCTACCACTCCTCAGACACCCAGTGACAAACACTTGGCGTGGAAAGATACTGATCAGAAAATCCTATGCCTCCTTCTTTCCTCTCTCACTGACAAAGCCATGGCAGAGGTTGTTGGGCTTACCACAGCATGAGAGGTCTAGCTTACCTTGGAGAATACCTTCAATCACCAATCGAAGGCTCAAGAAATTCATCTCAAAGATGAAATTCAATTGATGAAACGCGGTACCAAACAGGTTGCTGAATATGCCCGCTCCTTCAAGGCTCTGTGTGACCAACTCCATGTGATTGGTCAGCCTGTGGATGACACCAACAAAATCCAATGGTTTCTCTGTGGTCTTGGCACCAATTTCTCGGGTTTCTCCACTACACGGATGGTGCTCACTCCTCTTCCTTACTTTTTCGATCTAGTTTCCAAGGCTGAGAGTTTTGAAATCTTTCAGAAATCTATTGACCCCACTACCCCTCATGTTCTAGCCTTCACTGCCACAAACCGAGGTTTTGGCTTATTCTCTGCAACTCATGGCCGCAACTCTGAAGGTTGTTGCACTAGCCATGGCCGCACATCCCATGCAACTCGTGGCCACCCCTCCTCTGGTTTAGGTCACCATCCTCCTCACTATCAGATATGTCGTCTAGATGGTCACTATGCTGATCGGTGCAACGAGAGGTATGCCCGAACTAATAGCGCCGATCTTGCTGAAGCTTTTGCAAGCTCTTGTTCTCTCAATGAATTAGAAGGCCCTGATTGGTTCTTGAACACTGGAGCTTCGACCCACATGTCTACAGACCCATATATTTTGAATCATCACACTCAGTACACTGGAAAGGATTCTATAATTATGGGCAATGGTGCCTCTTTACTAGGGGTGATTTTAGGGGCGAATGTTCGCCCTTTGGCGAAATTAAGGGGTTTTAAATTTTAGTGGGCGAGTATTTTGTATCATAGTACATTTTTACAAATCACCTCAAATAGCCCACATTATTTTAAGGGAGAGGGTAAAAAAGGTAAATTTAGCCCTTAAAATTAGGAGTTACAACCTTCCATTGGCCCATTTTCAAGAATATGTTTTATTTAAGTGAATCCATTCGCCTATTTTCAAGAATAGGTTTTATTTAAGTGAATCCTATGGGCCAAAGGCCCAAATACCATATTTATAAAAGAGATATGGTAAATTAATAAAAATCTAAATAAATGAGAGGTATGGTAAATAAATAAAACATTTTTTATATTTACTCCATA
>APFE030068305.1:195476-216137 GCA_000404065.3 Pinus taeda
TCTCATAAGATGTTCAACCCAAAACATGCTCAAGCCAAATGATCTCCTTTGCTTTATATAGGCAATACCGTCGGTTAAATACCAAGGGTTAAACATAAGGAACCCCACGTGTGCGCGCTTTACTGCCTTGAATTGTGTGCATTGGGGGTACGCACCTCATGAATGGGTAAAATACCAAGGGTTAAACATAAGGATCCCCACGTGTGCGCGCTTTACTGCCTTAAAGTGTGTGCACTGGGGGTACGCACCTCATGAATGGGTAACCTGCGTGTCTGGACGCGGTCCCTGCACAGCGTACCTGCGGGTACGCATCTTTTGAATTGTTCTCCTGCGTACTTCTTAATTTTCATCATATTGAGAGCCTTGCCATGGGTGTTGCCATCAAGTACAACATCTGTAACATATAACCATACCAGAAACATAATGCCAACACTTTTCACCTGTACCTGTACTGTCACCTCTACCTGTACCACTACAAGTACTTTTATGTTATGAAACCAGCTCACAAAAAGATAGAAAAGATAGTTGAACGCCTTAGAATTCAACTTATTTGAGGGGGCAACCTCCTTTACATTACACAAATGAAAAATTCTTGGATGATACAAATGACAAGACCTCCTTTCTATATATATGAGTCTAAGGGTTCATAATATAATTAAAGCTAACATAACCATAATAATGTAAGGGCATAATAATAACAATAGTGGGATTCTATGGGGAACTATAGTAACAATATTGGGACTACATGGGTACAACAATATAATAAGGGGGTTGTACTAATAAAAATAAGGGGTTACACTAGTAGTATAGGGGCCTAACATGCCCCTCTCCTTCCAAAATTGTTGTCCTCAATGCTTGAGTAGTTCTTGATGCTTCTGTGTAATATTCTTGTCCTCCCATGTGGAATCTTCAGTAGGTAAGTTCTTCCACTTGATGAGATACTCTGAAATTGATCAATTTCGTAGCTGTCAGGTTCTTCTTTCTGTGACCACTCCAGGTTCCAATATGATTTTTCCTTCCTCTTCAAGTTCTAGCAATATTGTTTGAATTTCTATCTTTTGCAAATTTTGAATGAGTGGCCACACTTCTTCATCCTTCTTCCATTCATCCCTTACTTCGTTTATTCAATTTGGTTGGATAATAGAAATAGCACAAAACAATGCTTCCACATCATCATCCTTTCTTGAGAGTGCATCTGGAACAAAATTTTGCTTCCCTTTTGTATAAATGATGTGAAAGTCATAACCCAACATATTTGTAACCCATTTTTTTTCTGTTATTCTAAATATAATATTTTTTCTATAAAGTATTTAAGAGTATCATGATCCATTTTTACCTTGAAATGTCTTCCCATTGGGTAAGGTCACCATTTCTTAAGTGCATGTAGTATTGCCAATATTTCCTTCTCATAAATAGCTTGCTTGAGATGTTGCCGTAAAAATAGCCAATCACCTACATCAAGACATTTTTCACTGCAATGTTGATCTACCTATTTTTTCATTCGATTCTGCACCAAAGTGGCATTATCCTTTAAAAGTTGGAGAAATTGTTGTTGATGCTTGATGTGATCTTTCACTGCTTGAACCTTTTTCTTCTTGATATGTTCTTCTATCTTTAGAGTTTGAAGAGTGGTAATTTCTTCCAATGCTTTACAAGATATGGCCAGATTCATTTATTGATGCTCGATGTGATCTTTCACTTCTTGAGCATTTTTCTTCTTGATATGTCCTTCTATCTTGATAGTTTGAGGAGTGGTAATTCCAGCCAACACATTACAAGATATGGTTGGATTCATTTCTTCTTTCCCGATGTGATCCTTCACTTCTTGAACCTTTTTCTTCTTGATATGTCCTTCTATCTTGAGAGTTTGAGGATTGGTAATTCCTGCTAATGCTTTACAAGATATGGTCGGATTCATTTCTTATTTCTCTAGGGTTGGTTCTTGGTGTATATCCTCTTCTTTTGATGTTTCTTGATGCTTTTCTTCCTCCTCTTCATAATCTATGTAAAATAATCTCTTCTCAGCACATTTATGACCTTTAGTGCATTTGCTATCACAATTGTAACAAAGCCCTTTCTCTCTTTTTTCTTATAGTTGTCGTGGTGTCACCCTTGTAGGTTTTGGAAGGTTAGGAGAAACAACACTTCCATGTTTATAGTTGTGATGGGTAGAATTAATTGCTTCCATAATTTTTATTTCCACTTTTCTTGCCAACCCGAATGCCTTCTCCAATGAATCAGGTTCCCAAAGATGATCCTCATGTTGAATGTTATCCTTTAAAGCCCCTATGAAGACATCAATCCTTTGCTTCTCTAGAATATAATTTTCCCTTATATTCAATTTTTGAAAGTCCTCGATGTGCTCTTCCACTGAACACTTTTGCTTGAGATTTATCAATTGGCTAAAGAAGGTGTTTCTCTTTGTATCCTCATAATGTGCTATCATTTCCTCCATGAAAATTGACCACGTGATAAGTGGTTTACGAGAACAGAGCCCTTTATACTATAAAAATTGATTCAGTTCTAAATAACTAGATGTAATACGTACCATTTGTAATAGTGGTACACCATGTAGATCAAAATATTTCTCCATCTGTAGTATACAATTTACCGGATCCTTGTCATCAAACTTCCTCATCTCACTTTTTCTTGATTTTAGGAGCTCAATCTTGAAATGACTATATCTCTGTAATTTCAGATCTTCCAGTTTCGAAATCGTGACCTGTAGTCACCCTCTACGTCCTCTTTCCAATGCCACTGGTCTGATCCAAATTGGATTCTCCAAGGAAGAGTCATGCCAAATCTCCCACGGTGACCTGATTATAGACTAGTTCAATAGCGTGAACTTGTATGATGTGCCCCGTGTCACTGTTTCGACTTTTGGATTTGAGAAATGTATACAAGAAACTACAATCTGTCCTCGTTCTGAAATTTTTTACGGAATTTCAACTTGATTCTCTTAACAAAAGTTATGACTATTTTCCCCAGGTCAACTGTTTGGAATGAAATTCAAGAGTCTGCAAAAAGGCCAACTTCCTGAGATCATATCTCTGCAAATATAGTGCGAAATGCTCTAAAATTTAGACCGGAGGTTTAGAATGATTTCATCCCAAATGGTTTTGTTTTTAGCATCTGAAACATCAAAGAAACAAAGTTATAGTGCAAATTCCATGATGACCTACTTGAAGTAGCGAAACCCTAGAATCCAAAGCTCTAATACCAAATGTTATGAAATCAGCTCACAAAAAGATAGAAAATATGGTTGAACGCCTTAGAATTCAGCCTCTTCAAGGGAGAAATCTTCTTTACATTACATAAATGAACAATTCTTGGATGATACAAATGACAAGACCTCCTTTGTATATATAGGAGTGTAAGCGGTCATAATATAATCAGAGCTGACATAACAATAATGATGTAAGGGCACAATAATAACAATAGTGGGCTTTTATGGGGCAAAATAGTAACAATATGGGGACTACATGGGTACAACAATATAATAAGTGGGTTGTAATAATAACAATAAGGGGTTACACTGGTAGTATAGAGGCCTAACACTGTACCTATAACTGTACCATGATCTGTTCCTATAATATCACCTATCCCTATACCAGAAACCTACGCACAATATCCATATACCTGACATCTTGTTGTCCTACCTATAAGATCCTATCCTGTAATTCTGTCCCATAGGATCTCATAGCTTCTAAGTGATGTACTTGTACCCACCTGTTGAGAGCATTTGCCACCATGTTCTCTTTACCCTTGATTTACTTGATCTCAAAGTCAAACTTGCTAATCGCGGCCAACCATCTAGCCTGCTTGGCACTTAGATTCGGCTGGTCAAACAAATATCTCAACCCAATTTGATCACTCATAAGCACGCACCAACTACCAAAGATAATGTCTCCACATCTTCAGTGCATGTATAAATGTTTCTAACTCAAGATCACATGTTGGGTAGTTTTTCTTATGCTCATTTAGGTTACGGAACTCATAACATACCACCTGTCCATCATGCATAAGCACTCCACCATGTCCTCTCTTGCAAGCATCTATACATACTACAAAATCCTTCTCTGGTTCTACAATCTGTAGCATTGGTGTATGTGTTAGCAACTACTTAAGCTGCTCAAATCTAGCCTCACACTCTGCGGTCCATTCAAACTTCTTACCTTCCTCTGCAATGATGTGATGGAATAAGAATTTTGTGAGAGGTTCCTAATTAAACTCCTATAATAGCCTATAAGACCCATGAAATGTCTCACGTCATCCACACTCTTAGGAGCTACTGACTCCATGATGACCCCTATCTTCTCTGGATCTACTGCAATGCCTTCCTTGGAGACAACATGTCCCAAGTAGTGTACCTCAGTCTGAAAGAAGATACATTTTTTAAACTTATCATACAACTGATGATCTCTCAACAATATCAACACTTCTACTAAGTGCTCGACATTATCTTCCTCATTTTTAGAATATACGAGTATATCATCGATGAAAACAATAACAAACTTATCCAAATATGGACACAACAAATTATTCATCAAACAATGAATGTAGCTGGAGCATTAGTTAAGGAAAATGGAACCAAAACAAACTAATAATTCCCATACCTAATCGTGAAAGAAGTCTTGTAAATATCCTTCTCTTTGATGCGTACATGATGGGATCTGGATCTCAACTCAATCTTCAAGAACATTGTTGCTCCCTTCAACTGATCGAACAAGTCATCAATCTTTGGAAAAGGGTATCTTATCTTGATAGTCACTTTGGTCAACTTCCTGTAATCAAGATTGAACAAGTCATCAATATTTGGAAAAGGGTATCTTATCTTGATAGTCACTTTGGTCAACTTCCTGTAATCAATGCATAATCTAAGGGTACTACCGTTCTTCCTCATAGACAAGACTGATGCACCCCAAGGTGATACACTTGGCCTAGTGTATCCCTTGTCCAACATTTCCTTCAGTTGCAATTTCAACTCAACCAACTCAAGTGTGCTCATCTTGTAAGGTTCGTTCGATGACGAAGCTCCCCTTGGCACTAACTCAATCAAAAAGTATACCTCCCTATGAGGTGGAAACTATGTAACTCCCTCAGGAAATACATCCCTGAACTTTTGCAACATTGGGTACCTACTTAATACATCTGCATCCTCAACTTCCTTACCCTTATCAGCAGAAATGTGTACTACAAATAACTTTCACCCTTTCATGCGACTATTCTTTGTTTGCATAACTGTCACCATCCTAGATAATGTGGCTTTCTTCTTACCCTATAAGACTCTTGGTTCTCCATTGCCATCAACACACTCAATAACTTTGTCATAACAATCAACGTTGGTTCTCTGAATATATAACCAATCCATGCCCAATAACATATTGTATGAACCCAATGGTAACACATTCAAATTGACTACTGTAGACATACCATTTAAGTCAAATGCGTAAGCTCTTACCCAATGATGAACTCACTTCTTTGTACATGTATCCAACTACACTAACCAAGACTCTGCATGTAATTCCTTACTCATACCACACTTATCCAGCAAGTCAAGACTAGCATAGCTATAATTATATCCAGGGTCAATCAAAATAGAAATCACTTGATCACAAAGCTTCTAATCCATCGCAATGATAGATGTCTAGTGTTTTGCCTACTTATTGGCCACTATTGCATAGATATGTGGAATACTCTGACCAACATCCCCAATAGTCTGTGCCTCCTATGAACTGTATATCTAAGGCCTACCACCCTGATTCTGTGGACGGTCTCTCTTAAGGTGTTCCTTACAATATGTCCAACACTCCAATTGACCAGTGTCAACACCTCTGTGTTGCTGTTGTGACTCATCTCCTTGTCTTACTGCATTAAATCTCTTTTGCAGTGCCACACTCTCTTTCTAATCTACATGTTGAGGCCTTGTTCTCTTAGGCTTCCATTTACTTCTACCTTTTTCCTTTCCTTTCTATCTATGTTGAGATTCATTCTTATGCTTTGATTTTTCATAGAAATGCTTGAGTTTCGTAATAACTTCTTCAAGTGACCAAGCTTAGCATATTGAATCCGATCTCTAAGTGTTAATGGAAAACGATTGACAAACTATTGAAGTTTAGCATTTTCATCAATAAGATACAATGCATACCTCAATATCTCTAGAAACATGGTCATGTACCCTTCATTCTTCATTAACACCATCTTTATCTCTTAGAATTATTTTTCCTTACTTTCATAGTAGCTTTATGAGAAGTACTTCTTCTTGAAAAATCTCTTGAACTCTCATCAGCTAAAGTCATCTATCCTGATGTCTCTAACCCACTTAACATCTTCCCACCAAATGTTTGATTCTTCTGCCTTCTTCACATATCCATCAAAAGTAGGTGGTTTTTATTTCTTGAATTCATCTAGAAATTACCCCCTATAATTCCTCGTGTAAGGATGATAACGACAACGATCATGATGTCTATCAAAACTAGAACTAGAATAATACCTAGACTCATTGCCCCTCCTATTTGAAGTGTCCAAAAACATGCCATTTCTCACCGTGTCAGATATATCTGACCATTGTCTACCAAGAGATCTACTTCCATATGATCTATTAGTCCCATCCTCATGTGCATGGCTAATCTGAAGCATCCCTTATCATTGCAAGTCCAATAAACTATGAAGAAGTATATCATTAACCTCTGCTTTCTTCTCTTGTGCATGTATGGTCCAGTCATTATTTTCCTTACAACTCCTTATATCTTCCTTCAATTTCCTTAGTGTATCAGCCAAATCAGAAGTATGCCCCAAACTATGTTGCTCATCTGATGCATAGGGAGATTCTGTATAGTCTACAACCTTGCTAGCCATTTGATCTATTTCTTCCTACAATGCATAATATGTCAAATAAACCAAATCACAATAAATTGATGTAGCTTAGTATAGCTTGGGGAGGATACCTTCTCTGCAAGATGACCAAATCAATGTTATACATGTATAAAATAATCATAGCAACGTATAGACATACATAATCAATGTATCAACACAAAAAATTCACTCTAAATAGATCCAGTCATCGATGCAAGGTCATATCACTAGTGCATGTTATGACCTCATACATGATAACAACCATTAATCCATTGTACACATTACTACATGCAACCAACAATATGCATTAGTAATTCCTAACCAACTACAAATATGCATAACTACATGTAGTTGAACATAATTGATTAGTTCTTGCAATCAACCTACAAGACTGATACATGTAATCAAAATAATCAAGGATGTAGTCTAAAATACAAGGATGTAATTAGGTGACATAAAATCAACATGTAAGTGACAAATAACCATATACAGTTAGTCACATACCCACCTCAATTACTCCTCATGAAATCGACATCAGATTCTCCATGATAACCATACTACAACCTTAATCCATCATTAAGAAAATGAAACAAATATATAAGTGTAAGAGACACACATGCAACTAATATGCGTGCATTACTAACAAACCAACCCATCTAGTCTGAGAGTTGAACCATTCTTTGATACCACTCTCTAACACCCTGCTCCCACATCCACCCAAGTAACATGTCAACTCGGGTAGACATGAGACGAGAGGCTAGTATGATCATATTCAACCTCCTAGGTAACCTTAAGAAAGTGGAACCAATGGAACATCACAAAAAACCATCCAAAATCATCAATAGAAACCTCAAGAGACAAGTTAGTCACTCAAATAGCTTGTCCCTGGGCCCCACTACTATTTTGGATAATTTAAGGCCCAGTCAGTATCATGCTATGGGAAAGGGAGTGACCAGAGGCCTAAAGTTGCTCTCATAGCCCTGCATGCTAGCGATTGTGGATGAAACTTGCTAGTTCTATGCTAGCTACTCTGGGATTTGAGTCACTTTTTCAGGCCCAAATCCTAGGGCACTGTCCAAGATGGAATGAAAGCTAAGAATTAAGTAAAGTACAATGAAACAATGATGCAGAAGTAACTAGTTTATCAAGGCCTTAACAAGACCCCTACTAGCCATGGCAGGCATTTCATTAAACATATCATCGACATATAACCTACAGGTGTAAACAACAAAGTTAAGCGTAGGGGTCTCTTACTTATCTGAGAATTTCCATGAACCATTATTTCCTCATGTCATTTGCTGCCTTATCACTTATTAGGTTATATATACAATATCCATTCAAATACAAGTAAAAACATGATAAGAGCCAAACATAGTTGCTGCCATAAAATGAACATATAACCAACATAATAGGAACATAATTAGAATAAACATATTAGGCATTAAAATCCATATGTACACTAGTACATTTACACATGAAAATCAATGGAATAAATTCATCATTAATCAATATAATGAACCGACCAAAGATGGGACTACCAAAGATGAGATATTGGTTGAGCCAAGTCTCTCTTCAACCAATCACCCCTGTGCCATAATCCAAGCATGAGTGTGGGACTCAACCAAGACATACCAAGGCTAAACCACCTCACCCTCATCAATAGAAACTAGGTATTACCATAATCCATCGTATATCACTAGGCCAACACAATGGACACATCATAATAGTCCTTACCGTGATCTCCACCTAATCACTAGGCCAAACAAGCATGGATGCCACCAGATTTCTCCACCTAGCCCATTAGTAACTTTGTTATCTCCTAGTCTCTTAGGCCTTACCACAATCCATACATGGATCACTAGGCCCTAAACTAAGACCCACTCTCTAGGCTTTACAACATACCCCAAACTCAGGATTATTATGCCCAACAAAGACAAAACCACCTCTAGGATTTACCGTATATCCTACCATTCACCAGGAGGGATTCTTAGGCCATCTGAGGCAACAAAAAATATGTATTTACTGCAACCCACAATCCAGTTTAGGTGTTACTAGGTTATGTATTCTATCATTTCAGAGATCCACCTCACTCAGCTTCAACTCCATTTTGAAATCCAGTTCAACGAAACATGAGAACCCCATCACACCATGGCTATCTAAAAACTAAAAGGCTAGGCTGAAAGACACTGTTACACCTAGAAATACCCATGCCATGATAGAAATGAACCACATGCAATGTCATGCATGCCAAATCTAGCACGAAAAATACACATCCAAGTTGATACCTGCAATGAAGCCTGTTGTAGCTATTTTATCCTTCCTTTCCCCACTTGATGTTTTCTTCCTCTTGCCTTCTTTCCCTTACTTTCTCCAATGCGAAAGTGCTCCAAGAAAAAACTCTAAGTATTCAAGAGTATGAGAGAGAGAATTACGAGAGTGCTCGAAAATTGAACTGATAAAAGGTTACCAACTCGTCCTCGGAAGCCCTTTTATGAATGAGGCCTCTATTTTCTTTCTTTTCCATTATTTTCCTTCATTTTCCTTCTCACATGCAACCTGTGACCTTTCACCTCATTTTTCTTTTAATTTCCATTATTTTCATTAATAATTGTGCCAAAAAATCCACTTTTCCTTTCCAAATCCTAAGTCATTTCCTTTGCCAATTTCCTTAATTATAAACAACAAATTGAACACACTCTAACATGTCTTGCTCAACATTCAGCTTGGAATAAGTGTTCTAGTCATCAGTGGTTATTGTTTTTAACATTTATCACATGGAATTTTCATGAGGTTTGTTACCGTATCTAAAATACTTTTGGAAAACAATCCCAAGAAACTAACATTTTGATATTATTTTTTTAAAGTGAGTTACTTCTTATTTTCCCATATTACTCTTTATTACGAGAAAATATTTTACTCATCCTTATAAAGGATATAATTTTTTTTTTTTATCTATTAGACTAACCTAAGTATCCACAGGGGATTTGAACCGGTGACCTATTGCAAGGAGTGCCTTAATAGCGCACCCATTCACCGTCAATCCAAAGACCCGTGGGCTAAAGGATATAATTTTAAAGGAGAGCTAAATTTATTATTCGGAGGATAATTGCAATTTTCTAGACAATCTTCTATAGTATCCAAGACAATGAGTACATGAGCCATGGATAAATGATGCTTGATGATAGTGTGGAAAAGTTGGATACCATCATTATGCCATCTTTTGCAATTGTTAACAACATATCAATTAGCAAGCTATCCTCTTGGAATACCAAGTGTCACGCACCTATCTATGATAGATCCCCCAATTCAAATATCCATGATAATTGGATTCTCAATATGGACACCTAGTTCAACTAAAGCCTAATTCCTAATGAGAAGAAGGTTCCAATTAGCAAAGAAAATATTACTAGACATGCCAAACACTTGGTTGAATATCATGCAACAAACCAATTTTTAGTTACTTCATGGATATGACTTATGGAATCCTTTAGTCTCATGTTCTATCCATCCCACTACAAACATGTTATGAACATCAAGTGGATTCATCTATATCAAGGTTTCAATGCCCATAAAAAAGTGGATTAACATACTCAAGTAGCTACGAATCCTTATTGGAATTTTTGATCGAGGTGAAAAGGTTGTTCTTAAAATTTATTTACATGAACATTTGTATCAAGAGCTTAAGTAAATGAATATTTTCACCATTAATTCTACATGCACTCAAGCACAATTAGTTGAAGATAAATTTTGTAACAACTTATACTTCAACATCATTCATAAAGATCTACAACTTTAAAGCATGTATGTAATACCCCCATGATCACCCGTATCTATATCGTACATATTATGTTTATTCTAGTAAGCCAAAATTTGTTTGGCCTACGTACTAATGTGTATGTAAGTATTTTGGGGGTTTCCATGCCTATGTGATTTTAGGATGGGGATCATATGTGTCAAAAGACTGAGCTTAGCAATGTAAATATGCAATCACCCGTATTAATTAAAGTACATCACTACTATAAATTGAGTCAAAGAAAAGAGTGTGGGGGACGAGAAATCCATGAGAGGGAAAAGGGGCTCAAGGAATAAGTGATGAGAGTGTTATCTTGAGGGATAAAACATTAATAAAATGAACCTAAAGTGAAATGTGCACATGTTTCTATCCTAAGGTGGGGGTATCTTGATGTGTAACTTGTCAAAAAGGGAACATACATATAAAACTGTGGAGTATAATGTAATTCCCAATTCTTTAATCCATTATAATCATTCAATTTTACCACTGTGATATTGGGACTTTCCTTTTAGAAGAGATAGAGACTAATCTTAATATTTTACCCTATCAACTCTATGTGGATCTAGTTGTGCACGTCTCCTTTAGTTTCCTTCTGTAAGGATGGGTATTTGGAAGGATAAGTATAGGAAAATGTCACTTGGTGTGATTCATAAAGTATATTTGTAAATACTTGAAGGTATTCAGAACCCTTAGAGCAATATGGCTGTAAGATTCCCTATTCAGCCCACTCTAGATTCATGGAAGGGTAGTGGCACAAATTGAGGGATTGTAGGTGCAGAGAAGGTGTTGCATTACCTTGGGTTTTAGGATAATGGGAGAAGGGGGACTATAGGTTAGAGGTCATTGGATTCATACCTTGGATTTTTATCTTGTTGGTGTCATATATGGACTTTAGTTAGTTTAAGTAAGTATTTTCCCCTAGTTGAGTCATAGCCCTAGTTTAGGGGTCACTAACTACTGAGTTATTCTGAGTAGTGTGGTCTATGGCTAGGAGGAATGTTTAATGTCTATATATAATTGGTTCCTTTTCTAAAGATAAGTGCTTTTAATTGTGTTTTATAACCTTATGTTGTGTATATTATTTTTCTTTCATGCTAATTACAATTTATGTGTTTATCCATGTGAAATCATGTTGTTATGGATAAGTAATGTTTCATTTCATGATAATATGCATTATGCATGATTGTAAAAGCATGATTAATGTTTGAGGGGTGCCTTAAGGATGAAATTCATCATGATATGAAAGAATGTAATATATGGATTTTGGGAAACTCATTGGAAATAAGATTTATCAGAGGTAATAATGAACCCTAGTGGGAGGATAAGGGTGCTACATACTGGTATTATAGTGAAGTTTATAGCCCTTGCAATGTGTGGGTTAAAACCTTTATAACAAAAGAAAGCTACAGTTTTCTTTCTAACTATTTGAGTGATTTTTTTTCGAGGGGAAGAAAAGGGGAAATTTAGGAAATTTGACACATATGGGAAATGTTTAAGTTTTCTAAGGAGGTTGAGTGGGAGTGGATTTTTTTTGGAATTTGTAGATGTAGATTGGTAATATTGGGTTGGATTAGAAATTTATTGAGCTGTTCATGGAAGAAGGTTATGAAATGGGGTGAAATTTTCAAATGCCAAGTGAAATTTGGAGGAGAAATTTTCTCAAAACTAGGAAATTGTTAGACACGTTATTGAATGTGCTAATTTTAGGTTCATAATTAGTAACTAAATTTAGCTAATTGCAAAACATTTCTCCAAATTTTCTGATGAAAAAAAGGTTGTAGAAGTAGTATTTATTGGTATAAATGACCAAAATTATGAAATTATGGAAAAATTCAAAAATTCAGAATATAGATGAATTATTACGTTAACTATGATGCCAAGTGGAAGTTGAATAACTAGGTGTCAAGGTGGGGACGAGTGTCATCATGAAGCTAACATGGAATAGAGAGACCCTATCAAGAGTTAGGCACTTACAAGGTTAAACAAAAATTGATCCATTGATCAGATGAAATATACACTATTAGATATATCAAAATGAATTTGTTGCATTATCCAATGAGCACCTTTAAGCCCAAAAATAGTTTATACTATTAGATTGCAGTTATTCTTTGCTACTATATTTTTTGGAATTGACTTATATGGTTAACCCCAATCACCATCAAGTATTCAGATGATGTAGACTATCATACATTAATCAACCTCCACTAACTATAAATATAAATTATATCTACTTTAAATTATGTTCATATGGATGCATAGAGGTTACATTTCATGCTAATATTCACTAGTCATGATTATCAATTCATGACTAAGGAGCTAGGTATTCCTTAAGGATATAATTCATCATGGTATGAGAGAATGTATGAGATCAATTTCAAAAAAGCATTTGGAAATATGATTTATTAGAGGTAGTAATTCACCACATTGGTGGTCTAGGTGTATTGCATTATCCTACTTCTACAAGGTCCTCATATCCTTCTTCTTATTATAATTTTTGCCAATATTGTAAGAAACAAGGACACGATAAGTGTGAATGTTTGTAGTTGAAGGAGAAAAAGTTAAATGTATCATCTTCCATTGAGGAAGATGTTGATGCTCTAATTGAGGTCTGTACTGAATACATAATCTATGGTGTGTTGAATTTCCAACTCAATAGAGTCAACTTCATGTAGTACTTTAGTCTAAGATATCTTGAAATAGTCTATTCATCACACATAATCATTTCCTCATGATTTCTCCATTGTTTATATCCTTAATAATGGCTCCTAAGAAGAATTGATTGCAAAATCGATTTTTTATAAGCTACACTTTCTAGTCAAATTTCATCCTCATCCTTATGCATTCACTTGGAAGGATAATGGCTCATCTACACAGATCACACACATGCACTATGTTATTATCATTGGTCCAAATTTTATGGATAAAGTTGCATGTTATGTGAGAAATATATATTGTTGTAATTTATTACTTGGATGACCTTATTAGTATTCTTAGAAGGCAAAATATGATTCATTTTACCTAGTCCATAAAGATAACATCAAATAAGTACAACAATAGGTTGCTAAAAATTATTCTCTAACTCTTATCTAGTAACCCTATCCACACTATTATAATTTTGTTTTGCCACTCATTCGACTTCATTGCCCTCAGAAATAACCTCTAAAGGATATTATACTAACTTTCAAAGCTTCTTAGGTCTTACAAAATTCTTTCCTTGGAAGTTTAGATTTGGTAGCCTCTTCTCAGTAAGTTATTACCTTGTTAAAAATTAAAAATCATCTAAATAATCCCTTTAATTTGACTATTTATTTCATTCTAATCAATTGAACATCCTTAATTAAATAAATGCATATCAAGATTCAACATTGGACACCAAGATCTTGGCCAATAATTCAAGATATATTATTCCAATTATTCAACTTATTTTTGCTATAGATAAAACTTTCATCATGAAGACATACCCAATTCAATTGGAATTCAACATTTTGTACCATGTTTCTTAACATGGTCATCTTCCACATCAAGAATATTGGATTTACTGCCATTTGAGGAAACAACATTTTCCCTCTATCCCAAGAGCATTAGAGGAAATGTTTATGTTGCTCGGAGGAATTACATGGATTCTAGAGTCTTAGCATAAGTATATTTTTCATATGTATTTCCCTATTGTTATTTGAATACAATATTATTATATAGTTTGAGAGAGAAATTTTCTAAAACCTTGAATTAATCCTTCCTCAACAATTTGCTAACTTCATGGATTGGAAACATTTCATGTTTAGTTTCCTTATCAAGCACAATATGAGTGTAATAAATGGTGGAACTTTGAGACATTTTTGAGCCTCCAAAATGCATGTGATAGTTGGCATGATGAGAGAATAAATTTTGTAGTAAACATCATTTGTTGTTACCTTTTTTTGACTTAGTATTTCTTTGCAACACTAAATTGAGGTTTCACATACAAGAATGTTCCAATTAAACTATAACATCAAGTTATAGTGCCACAACCCCTTATCTAGCAACCTTTTTAGTGCCTTCAACTTGCTTTTACAATAACCTCCATAAATAGAATTGTGAAAAATTATCTTATCCTTCATAACAACTGTTCTATTGCCAACTTCTTCTTCTATAACTATTTTTGTAACAACTTCTATAACAATTATCTATTCTTCTATAGCCACATAATATCTACCAAAATATTAAAAACAAAATCTATAAAAAAATTATGTTCTATAAATATTCATACATCCTAACTATTTTATTTAAGTCTATTAAATATGAAAAATTGACCAAAAAAAATACCATTTCTATGGATTGATGATCTTTTTATCATAATATTTATTATGGGATTACTTGTTACTATTTTGTTACCTGATTGTATTTAGCAAGTAATCCACTTTTAAAATATTAAATGATTTTGATGTGCATACATAAATGTACATCCTCAATCTCAGGAAGGTGGAGAGGTGAGTGATATAAGGTGTGCATTTATGCATGCATTCTTTATCCTCAGACGTACAATTACCTACATTATTATATTATTGCAACATAAAAGTACTTGTAAATAATTAGTTCACTTGTATTTATTTTACAATAGTAGATATGGTTCCCACAATATATGTTGGAGTATTATTTCAATATGAAAGTTTTTCATCTTATATGAGTTTCTAAATTTAATAGAATATTAAGATCATAGTTAAATGAATATGACTGTTTACAGTAGTTTATAAAAGAATTTATGGTTTAGAGTTGAATGTTAGTTATAGAGATTATAATAAAATATATTATAATAAAAAGATCGTAGATATTTTTGTTATAATTAGGACAATTTACATAAATTAAATAAGTAATTAAATATTAATAAAATTTAAAATAAATAAAATTAGCAATTGCAATAAGTGTTGTAAAGGATATGTTGTAAGGCATAAATTTGAGAAGAACCTTGACATATAAAAAATCATTGAAGATAAAATATTCTATGGAGATTAAATATTTACCATTTGCTTAATAATTATTAATAATTAAATTAAAATAGTAATATTTTGTTACAAAAATGTGTCTATCTAAATAGTTTGTTGTGAATGTTAACATGACCAACAAGAACATGAGGGTAGATCCTACCATAGGTTTCTCTGACAAGACTTGGCAGGACTTATAGATTCTATACAGGGCAAATTGTCTTTTCCTTCGAAGATGGAATGAGCTACACAAGCTTCAACATCGCTGTAATCCAAGCTTCAACATCACTGTAGTACATGTACTCGAACTCATCTTTGTTCCTCTAGATGGAAAATACAAATTTTCTCCTGAGACTATCAACATGACTAACACTAAATGCGAGAACGTGACTAACACTAAAGTTGAGAACATCCCTACAGGTTGATTGATGTAGTAGCATTGGTAACATAGATGGAAGCCATGTATTCTTTCTCTTCTCTACAACAAATTCCCCAAAGAAGCAATTGATTGATTTCAAAAAAGCCTATGTCCAAGTAGGTGCCAAGAGAAGCTAGACTCATTGAAACCAAGAAAATCCATCAAATGATCCAATGCCATGAAGAGAAAGGGCTCTATGAAGATGTATTGCCTCAAGTTGTTCAAATGCTCCAAGAAACCAGCTAAAAATATCCATCAACGCGATAAAAATCAGCGTGACAATATAAAGCGAGGAGGGTATTTTAAGAAAATGCAACTATGGTTATTAGTATAATGCAATACCAATAGTGCAAATAGCTTACCAGGTATCTTTCTTCAAGAGACACGAAGTAGGCTCCAAGGGTAAGAGATTTGGTTGTCACTTTAAAATTATCTTTCTATATCCTTAGGCAATGCTTTTACCATAAAAGATTTGATTATGTAAGTTTCCACATTGTGAGAGAGAATTGCAACATCTAGAAATGACAATACACTACACATCCTTGCAATCCTATTCTAGTGGATCAGAACAAAATTCATTCCAATGGATGAAAAGAAGCCACTCAAAAGACATGTATTATGTATTTTTCAAATTATTGAATTTTTATAAGCACATCCAAATTCTGAAATAATTGTAACTCTCAAAATAATTATTTTCTATTTCTAATGATATGAATTTGTAAATCCAAGACCATTGTAACTCTCTAAAAATTATTTTCCATTTGTAAACATAAGAATTTATAAAGACAAGACATGATTGGAGCTTTGAAAGTAAAAAACTATTTTACAAACTCTTGGATCATGTATCATCCATAATTTGTAATATTTTAAAGAATTAAAATTCATGCACTTGAATTCCAATATACACAAAGCCTATCTTCTTAAAAACATCTTTATAAAAATATACTTCTCCTATCAACTCCTCTATTTCTCTAGATTGAGTAGCTTTGTGAGAAGAGTATATTAAAAAGGTAGTAGCCATTCATTTCCATCAATATATTCTTCTAATCTTAAATCATTTTATCTAGTCTGCTCAACTAGGTAGTTGCCTTCTCTATTTGGGCTCTAGTGTTTTGGAATTTTTCAGTGTTTGGCTAAGTACACATCATCCAACAGTACATACAAGGTGAGGTATATGTTAGTGCAATGACGTTTATGTGTGTGCATATAAGCAAGGGGGCTAAAGATGATAGTGACTAATCTGATAGAGAGACCCTTTATAGATAAGGGAAAGACCTTCAAGTGCAGAAAGATATACACGTCATATGATCATTTATGAAGTGATGGCATTGATAATATATACTATGATGAGAGTTTCCAACCATACGTTTGGATCCAAATTCCCAATGACTTCACCAAGATGGTGAAACAACAACATATTAGCTTTGAGGATTTAAGAGACTACTTTGAGATCAAGATTTACAAATAGATAGGGAGAGGCATTTTTCCGTATACAAGAAAACTAGGTTAGATTTGTGTTGAGGATAAACAAATGGTTTACATCATATTTTTGTATGGATAGTAATGCATATCATTGTGTTTTTGTTTGTTATATCCACTAGCTAAAGAGGCAGATTATCTGTTTAGAACATAAGGGACACATCCCTAGGATGTAGGATTGAGGTTTTTCAATGCATTATGGAATGTCTCTACACCTGTGACATTTTATGTCACAAATGGGAATGCATATTTTTTCTTTTACATCATATGCATTTCATATCTGGATGCTCTTGCTATAGTTTAGATATATAAAGTTTTGTTCCTCTGCATAAAATTGTCCAAATATTTTTGTCATTGAGGTTATGAGCTTCTCCATGTTTCTATTCATGATTTCCATGTTGAATTTCATTCTCCCAATAATTATGCAGAAGTATTTGAATATGATGCTACACAAGAGCCTCCATCTATGATGTATTGAATTCTTCAACTTTAAAGGGCCTTTTGTGGAGGCTACATCTCTAGGGTATGGCAAGATCAATTTTCTGAAATTGTCTTCACAGTAATTGACTCATTTGTGGATTCCACTTTAGGGAAGACCGAGAAAAGCTTCTAACGATAGTTATAGCTTACGATATTTTTGACAAATACAGAGGGTCCTAATATGGTTATTCAGTACATAGCAAAGGTGGAAAATGAAGTTGGAAAAAATATATTCATCATGTGACATTAAAATCTCAACTAAATATTCTTCCTTTCCTTGGCATAGTATAGCTCACTGGATTCCTCTGTTTGTTTAGACATCATGAGAATGAGAAACAATTGTATCTAAACTGCTGGATACTCACCTCAGATAAATTCAACATTCTAGAAGCTATCTTGACTTCCAAGCGAGGAAATTTTGGTTAATGATTTTTCATGCTACTTGAAATGAAAAATGCCTCTTCATATGTGCATGGATTTGAGACAAGCTAGTTTCACATTTGAACAAAACTTGAAATATATCTCTTTCCCATTTGTGAGAAACCATGATTTATATGTCATAGAGGATAGTCATTACACTATGGAGGACTAGGGCACATAGCCTTGCACAAAGATAAAAATAGTAGAGGATGAATAACCAACAGATTCAAGGGATCTTCAAAACAATGCTTTTGGATACATTTTAGTTTTCAAGGATTCATGAAGCCAATGTGACCAACGTCCATTCACAAACATTACCTTTCAGTGTAAGTATCTCATTTCTAAGGTATTTCCCTATTTTGCATTCCTGCTATGTTACTGTTCTTTACGATGTTTTTGACAAACTGTAGTGTCAATGATTTTTTGGTAAGAACATGCTACAAAACTAATATAATAAACAATGAAACTCAACAACCTATGGGAAGTGTCTCTTATGTTAGAAAATTATATATTACAGAGCAATGGAACACATAAAATATTGCATAAATATAAACACAAAAAATACATAAAACTAGAGAGACACAAATATACGTAGTTCACTTAGTTTGGGCTACGTCCACCCCAAAAATCTAGTCCTTCCTTTCTATTATCTAGCAAAATGAATATACACAACCTATAACAGATCCGCTTTAATATCCTTTATTTTCTTTCACAATCTCACCTCTGGGTTTCTTGCTCAGACAATACACATCTATTACTCGGCCTCAATACAATGCCCTCATACATAGAGAGGGGTTGCCTTCTAGCGCAAAAAACCCTAAACTAAACATAAGTTCTACCATCAGATCATCCACCTAATGAATGGCCCATATTGACTAGAAATTACTATACTTTTACAAGGAAATTTTACATCTATTTTTAGCTTCGGAGGTGCTGCCCCCCAAACCCCCGCCAGGGGACCATTGGCCACCGGACCCACCAGCTGGGGGGATGTTCTCCCCTGAAACCCCACGGGGGGGACAAGTCCCCCTCACACCCCCCCGCATGGAGGGGTGTACAACATCCTGGGGCATACATCCAGCTGAAACAAAGACCTCTAAATAATCATGCTCCACACCTAACAATCTCCCACATGGAGAATGATTATAGCAACCCCACCGTTGCTTCATTTGCTGGACAATGACTCCACATTGGACCTGGATGTTTCTCATGTTCATTGTCATCCTTGAAGACCAATTTAAACTAAGGATATTTTTAGTTTCTCCCTGGTTTCAACTTTTGTTAGCATATCCGCAGGATTCTGGCTAGTGCGTACCTTTTCTAGCTTCAACTCTCCATCTTTCAACAATGATCGTATGAAATGGTACTTGAGATGTATGTGTTTAGTCCTAGAATGAAATGCTGAGTTCTTTGTAAGATTAATGGCACTTTGACTATCACTATATAACGTGCCCATATCATGCCTCTTACCCAATTCACCCATAAAACTTTGTAGCAAAATCATTTCTTTACTAGCCTCTGTAGCAGCAACATACTCTGCTTCTGTTGTTGAAAGTGCAACAACACTTTGGATTTTTGAAACCTAACTGACAACTGTTCCACCTACAGTAAATACATATCCTGTAGTTCTCCTCCTGTTATCTCTGTCACTTGCCATATCTGCATCAACATATCTGTGTAGAGAAATGTTTGAACCACCAAAGCATAATGCTTGATTTGTGGTACCTTTCAAATATCTGAGAATCCATTTCACTACCAACCAATGTTCCTTTCCTGGATTTTTCATGTACTTACTTACAACTCCCACTACATGTGCAATATCAAGCCTTGTGCAGACCATTGCATAGATTAAGCTTACAACTGCTGATGTGTATGAAACTTTAGACATATAATCCATCTCTTCTTGGGTCTTTGGGCACATTTCCTTACTAAGTTTTAAATGGCTAGCAAAAGGTGTACTAACTGGTTTTGCATTGTGCATATTAAATCTTTTCAACACCTTTTGTATGTACTCATTCTGAGACAATGCTAATTTGCAATTTTTCCTGTCTCTAGTGATTCTCTTACCAAGGATTTGTTTTGCAGCTTCTAAATCCTTCATTGCAAATGAATTTGCCAATTTCTTTTAAGCACATTTATTTCCTACATGTTAGACCCTGCAACAAGCATGTCATCTACATACAATAACAATATAATATAGCTGCCATCATTTTTCTTTTTTAGATAAACATAATGATCAGAGTGACATCTAGTATAAC
>APFE030068316.1:3799-28684 GCA_000404065.3 Pinus taeda
GTAGCAGAACGATAGGTGAAGGAGTAACCTTCGAGAATCAGTTGAAGCAGCACGTCTTCAACTGATCTCATGTATCATCTTCTTAGAGATGATCTCTGCTCTTATCTAGATAAGTCAAAGTGTTGACTTCTGTTGTAAATGTACTATCTCTCTCTCTCTGTTGAACTATTGAAGAACATAAAAGAAGAATTGATCAAGGATTTCCCCATATTGGGGTTTGTCCCTAGCTAGCGCCACATCTTGTGTCCTCTTGCCTTGGCTTGTCTTTTGCGATTTATGTTTATGTTCTATCTGCAATTTACTTTAATGATGATGTGATTGCTAATATGGAAAAGATATTGAGCTAACTATGAAAATTGAAATAAATTGCTCTAAGCATAAAACATACCTGAAACTAACAATATCATATTCAATGTCTGTGATAAGGTAAAGATAGAGCATCCAGGTTCAATACTTCAAATGGATTTACTCAAAGGAAAAGGCTTTCTGTTGGACCTTTGGGAGCATAAGATTTCATGGCTTGGATATATGCCTAATGATTACTTTCTTGCACAAGCGAAAGTTAGTGGTAGCATTGTGATTGATAACTATTTTTTTATTGTGGACTCTGAATTGCATACATATCCATGATGAATTTTGTAACTGTGAAATTAAATATGCCTAATTTTGATGTGTTAGATTTCTTTCTCATTGATCCTTTAAGATTACAAATTTCATGATGCTATTATAATTAAGGAGGTTGATTTCTAATTGGTAATGATAGTAATGGTAAAGAGATTGAATTAAATCAATGATGTTTGTCTTGGTAATGACACTGATTTCTAATTAATGATGTTGATCCTGGTGAAGATGTGATTTTCATTATGGTGCCTAAGCCTCACCTAACTATAAATCTGCTGATTTATAGGACTATGAAATTTATGATATTTGAAAACATATTGAAATACACACACACACACACACATATATACTTTTATGTTTTTTATTTTTGAATAAGTTTTTGAAAATTAGCTACGGAACGTAGCCTATTCTATAGCTAATTATGTGTTCTATAGCTACTTCCATGGTTTAACAAGTTACTGGTGTCAAATGAAGAAAACAGCCACATGGGCATCTCTGGAATCGTCTCAACATGGATTCTATCATAGTCACCTAGCCCAGATTGATAAAAAGGCCAGCTCAAGACCATAGTCAAAGGTGGAGTCAAACATATGAAACCCGAAATAAATAGGACTCTTTGTCTACCCTTTCATGGTTAATTAAGAAATCCAACAATTTTGTTGAATCATTAACTCAAATTGGCCAACTGTGTCAATGATTTTGTGCAATCACCTTGTTCGAATTCAAGTCACCTGTAGCTGATCAAACATTTTCGCAGTTCAGTTGTGATACATGTAGACCACCTGTAGCTAATTTTCCTCAAAAGATAGTTATGAATATTTTCTTTTAAATACTAGTTGTACAAAACCAGAAGCGGTTCGAATTTTTTGATGTATTAAGTTTAGACTTATTAGCTCTGTAATTTTGGACTTTCGTTCCTGTTTTATAATACAAAGCCATGTGTTGACTGATGATCATTTGAAGGAGCATTTTGAATTAAGTTAGCAGCTCAACCCAGTCAGTTGTAGAGGGCCCCTGTATTGAAGAAGGTTTTCTTTTCATTTGTTTTTTTTGTTTAGTTTTTATTTTATCATTTGCTTTTAGTAATGTTTGTAACTTAGGTTTATTTCTTGTAGTTTGATTTCTTTTAGTTCTGATCAATAGCATAATGTTAGAATTCAATTCTGCATTCTTGTTTCTCCAATCCATTTCATAAAGGAAACGACCTTCTTTCTAAACATAGTAAGATTGAAAGTAATGAGGATGCATTGTTGATTAGTTTACTCATTTTTTTTGTTATTTATTTCCTAGTTTAGGTTGCCAATATGTTGTATTAGTGAATGTTTTTGGTCACCATTTCAAGCTGATATCCATCCTAAACTAAATGATTAAACATTCACTTTACATAAGGGTTGAAACCAATTAGTTACCTTCTGCATGTTTTTATTTAGTTTCTTCTAGATCATGAAGTTGCTTGAATTCCATCTCAAGGAGGTTATCTTTCAAAATTGAAGGTTAGAGTAACTAGAAGTACTTCAGTTAATTTCATTCTCTGTATTTATTTCGACAAGGCCTACAACTTTACCTTTTTGTTTTAAGAATTAGATTCATGAATTGGGATTATATGACAAGATAGGATAGATGCTTTGTTTTTTTCTTCCTTTAACTTAGATTTTGACTAGTTTTAAGCTCTTGGGTTCACCTTTATGAAGTTTAGAGTCAGTTTCTCATAGTTCAAATTGTACATCATTAGGAATTAAAGAACATTAACTCCCAAAACAATATAAAATACAAAAAAACTAAGTAATAAGGGTTAACTAAGCATATACAGTGCACTACACTTCATCAGCTTATGAACCTCAGTTGATAATTTATGCAAAGTAATTTAGGACACTAAATTAACTAAACATTTTGGTGCCACTATCTGGGAAGTGTAATTAGGTATCCTTATCTCTTACATTCAAAAAAAAAAATGATATGCATAGAGAAAGAGACTCTAGGGGTAGATTTATAGCTAAAGGCAGGAGTTCAATTCCTACAACACCACCTACTCGACCAAGAACAAGAAGAGATATACCTCCATATCAAGCTCATACTCCCTATCATAGAACTCCTAAAATTCTAAGGTCAGAAATCCAATCAAAAGAATCTCCTACTTCATCTACCAAGGCAGTCCTAGAGGAGAAAAATCTTGGGTCTCCGATAGTAGGAGTATCCTTTTTCACCTCCACGGAGGAGAAAATTTTAGTTGAAGAATTAGGAATACCTGGTGAGGAAGAAGAAGTAGAACCACTCTCCCATATCCCTTTAATAGAAGAACCAGAGGAAGAGAAAGTAACCTTGCAAGTTGAACCTTATACTGACTCTGAAGAAACTATAATGGCAGAAGAAGGAGAGGATGGAGAATTCACACTGTTTGGAGGAGGGGGTAGAGGAAGAGGTACAGGAAATAATGGAGGAGGCAGAGGAAATAGGGGAATAGATAATTCTTTTGGATTCCCTATAGTGGATGAAGAAACACATGCCACAATGAAAAAATATCTCACCTTCTGTCCTCCCAAATTTCCATGGGTCAAAAAGTGAGGATCCTGGAACATTTTTATTTGCGTTTGAAGTCTTGTGCAGTAGCATAATGTTAACATTGTGCAGTCTTGTTTCTCCAATCCATTTCATAAAGGCAACGACCTTGTTTCTATATAGAGTAAGATTGAAAGTAATGAGGATGCATTGTTGATTAGTTTACTCAATGTTTTTTTTTATTTATTTCCTTGTCAGGTTGTCAATGCACTGTATTAGTGAATGTTTTTGGTCACCATTTTAAGCTAATATCCATCCTAAACTAAATGGTTAAACATTCACTTTACATAAGGGTTGAAACCAATCAGTTACCTTCTACATGTTTTTATTTAGTTTTTTTCTAGATCATGAAATACAGAAGTTGCTTGAATTCCATCTCAAGGAGGTTATCTTGCAAAAGTGAAGGTTAGAGTAACTAGAAGTACTTCAGTTAATTTCATTCCCTGTATTTATTTCAACATGACTTACAACTTTACCTTTTGGTTTTAGGAATTAGATTCATGACTTAGGATTATATGACAAGATAGGAAAGATGCTATGTTTTTTTCTTCTTTTAAATTAGATCTTAACTAGTTTTAAGCTCTTGGGTTCACCTTTAGGAAGTTTAGATTCAATTTCTCATAGTTCAAATTGTGCATCATTAGGAATCAAAGAACAGAAAACCCCAAAAAATATAAAATACAAAACAACAAAGTAAGAAGGGTTAACTAAGAATATATAGTGCGCTACACTTCATCACCTTACGAACCTCGGTTGATAATTTATGCAAAGCAATTTAGGACACTAAATTGACTAAACAGTAGTCGCATGAGAGAGTGTGTAAATGGTTACCACTGGTATATGAACATTGCTAACTAAATGGTGTGTCATTAATGGAAATGTTATTATTCTTTGTGTAATTCCATATGGGAGTGAAATATATATATATATATATATATATATATATATATGGTTCTAGAAGACTGAAAGCCCAAAATCCCTATTGTTGTTATGCCTCATTGAGGGAATGTTTCCCGTTAGCTAATGGTATGTTCCTCATTCTTTCCCCATACAAGATTGTGCATTAGAAACATGGGCATGAGATATGAGAGTAGGGTGGGGTGAGAGAGATGAACTTGAAGAGGTCATTCCATAAGCATGAACGGGAGGAAAAATAGGTCGAGGCGAGATACATGGATATGAAAGGTTGGATCCACAAAAGATTCTAAGTGCTTATAAATGGTAAAAACATGTTTCACAGAAGGGACCAGCATCTGTTGAGGCATAATGGTGTAGGGCTAGTAAGTTTTGACCAACATTCCCATAATTACAAAACAAGATAGGTGCTTTCCTTAATCTAGCTATGGAAGAATAATTCCCTTTAATAAAATTTTCAATCATGACTATGGAACCGAAATGGGTTATAGAAAAAACCTCAGGAATAATTTTAAAATCAAGTGGAAGGAGATAAAATGATATGATAGAAAAACCTTAATAAAACTACCAGATTGAAGTATGATATATATAATATGAATGTTTGGGTGATCCATACATCATATGCCTTGAATCATGACTATGGAATAGTGATATGATATAGAAGCATGGGGAGAAAATATTTACCTTTTTCTTTGTTGCGGTTGAGTCTTCTATCAAGCCACATTCCTTATTGAATCTCCATTTTTAAATTCCTTGCAACAATGACATATAATCAATATCAAGACCTTAACACTTTCCTTTGTTGTTCCCTATCCATGGGAGACAAGCACTAGGATGATAAATTCTTCAATTTTTAACATAAAACTCTTTGTCACTAATTTTCCCCAGACCCTGACCCTTTGGAAAAAATACCTTTGTTCCTCTAGTTAAAATTTTCAAGGAAGTTGAATATAGAATGGGGATATTTCTTGTAAACTAATGACCCCAACCTCTATTAAATGATGACCCTGACACTTTAGAAATGAGTCATGCTTATAAACTTATTGGATTTCTGTTTCAAGATAGAAATGTTCCCATAACTCAAAAATTCATCACCCTATTGCTTTGAAAGTACTTCTATACTTGACAAGTCATCCCAATTCTTTCCACGTCATCTTGACACCTTCCATGTCATCCTTAAACCTTGACCTTCTTTTCTACATTGACTTTTTGGATGTGAATTTCTTTGTTAATTGTTTCATGCAAACTTCCTTCAACTGCTGACCCTGGGCCCTAGACCCTGACATTTTGGAACACAAACTCATTTAGAAATCTTCAGGGTATATTCTTTTAGGTAATATTTTCTTGAACAGGAATTTTTATGATGGAACTCACATTCCATATCCTCGCTCACTTTTATGTGTTAGAATCTTATAGCCTTTAAAACTAAATCTTAGCCCTCAATATATATTTTGCAATATTTCAACACAATAATCCAACTCCAAATCATCCTTTATCCTTGAGAATCCCTATTGAATCACCATGCTTTGACTATGCTCTTTATCTAACTAAGTTGGATTGTTGATTTGACTCATTCATCAACAATTAACATTTACTCTTCATTGGTTGTGAATGGAATGGTTTTGGGCTCCTCTATGTATTATGTTTCTTATGTCGTTCCTCTAAATTGCTCTTCCTCCTAAGCCTCATTTAACTCATAAATATCATAATCCCTCCTAAGATTAATGTTGCTCAACCTCCATAAAAATTGATTAAAATGAATTAAAGTGACCATAAAAATAGAGGGTACTTGTAACAATGAACAGTGATGTTAAAATTACCCAATCACGTGAAACAAAGTTCTCTCCTTTTAACAAATAATTTACATAAAACATTTTGGCCTGATTTACATTGAATTGGCCCTTAGCCTCATGGCCACAATTGGAGCCACTCTACCAATCCTCTCAGTGCACTGTCAATGCCTTCTCATTCACACTTACTATAATATTCCCACTAGGAAATACCCCATAATGACTAATATTTTTTCTGCATTTTAATGTCCTCTTTTAGTGAGAAATTTTATCAAGCACATCATGAGAATACTACTATAAGTATAATTTATTTATGGTTATTTATTATATATGTATGGTGGCATAAATATAAAGAAACCAACTTCATACCAACAATTGATATCCCATGCAATACTTAGAAAATGATAAGGTTTACTAATAAATATTATAACCTTGACAAAAGGGAAGTGGTATAATCATCATATTGAACTCAATTAAAGAAATACATGACAATGGACTTAATAGAGAAACCTAGTGTCAAATATTACAATGAAGATTTAGCTGAGAACTCAATCTTGAAATATATATAAGGAAATATGACTGACAAAATTTGACCTCAACATTTATCAGACTTAACCCTCTACTACAACCAAAATACATTGCAATACTTCCTTTAGAGACTAATATGTATGAACAATATTATGATATGTCTCTTTTTCCATGGGAATATTTATCTTCAACTTCTAGAATTGATCGATATGACAAACAACCAAGAATATGACTCAGTCTTTGGTTATGTGGGTAACGCAGCCGACAAAGAGACCCCAACTTGGCCTCAAATAATGATAATAATTTGGTATAATACACCAAATAGACAAGGGAAAACTACAACCTCTATTATGCTAAGGAAAATGACCCTTCAACACCCTAAAATCAGGCATGAGAAGTCAACATGTCCAATAATAGATATATGGATGATTTTGAGCTCGAGAACGAAGGAAACCCATCTCTTCAGTAACCAAAACTTGGCCTGGGTAGAAAGGAAGGATCTTGAAAATCTTTTTAGCGCAGAAAATCAAACATTTTGATTCCAGATATGACCATTTTGACCCAATAAACTTTTGACTAATCACAAACAATTTTCAATGGCCAGATCGTTCTCAAGTACCTTTGTTTGTACCTCCACCTGTGAGAATATATATAGAAAACACAATTTTAGGAAATAATATCAACTTATAAAACCTATTCAATATCAATATCTCTTGCAAATATTTTACTCTGTGAAAGCATACTCGTGAAATCTGAAAGATTTCACTACTTGGACCAATTAGTGTGTCTAGTTCCAACACTAAAGCTAACAATGGCAGCTAGGGTTTCTCAAACCATACTCTTCTCTCCAACATCTCTCCAAATGTTTTTTTCTCAAAATTCAAGTCATACAATGAGGAGACACTCCTCACTTTTCTCTTTTTATAATTGAGTGGCAACGTTTGCCACCATTTTAGCCTTTTAATTTTTATTAAGTCACTTTTAGAGATTTTCAGTTTATAAAATTAAAGTGACTTTTTGTCAGCCTAGGATATGTCCCACTTTTCATCCATTAGGAAATTATAAATTTTTCCTAGGTGAGTTATGTTCCATTATTAAAATTTTCCCAAACCTTAGCCTACGAGAACTTACTAGGCTAGCAGAAACCATCTTAGTTCTCCTAAGCGATCGACGACATTACAAGCCCCCCTGCCTGAGTTTGCTTTCCCTCAAGAAAATTCAAATCTTGATGTTTTAGCACATATTCACCTTCCCATGTGGAATCTTCAATAGGTATATCCTTCCATTTAACGAGTTACTCTCTCATAGTTCTGTTCCTCAACTTTCATTCCCTTGTTTCTAGGATTTACTCATGAACCAAGATTAGCTCTTCTTCCTCATCTAATGGAGGGATATTAGAGGAGATAACTAATCACTTCTTGAAGGCCTTATTGAGGCATGATACATGAAATATGTTGTGAATTTTACATCTTTCATGAAAGTACAAGTTCATAGGCCACTTCTCCCAGTCATCGTATGATTGTTATATGGCCCATAAAACTTGGGTTTCAACTCCAGTCCACCCTGTGCCTATTTTCATACACCCTTTACTAGTTATGAACCATTTGTAGGTCACCCTTAAGGACTTGTAATACATCTTACTTATCATGAATCTAGTCTTTAGCCAATGGGGCATGAATATCCCCAAATATTCAATTTTCAAATTTTAGGGCATCATACTCATATAGTTCTTTCAAGGGATTCATAGCAATGGACATGTGGAAAGTGGTGTTGTAGTGTTGTTGCCAAATATGCAAGCACTTAACCCATGCCTTTTACTGGCCAGATACATAGTTTCAGAGATATCCTTCAAGCCACATGTTGACAATCTCAGTTTGACCATTAGTACATGTAACCAATGCCTGATGTGAGCTCAGTTCCTAGGGGTTTGAATAAATCCTACCAAAATATTCTGATAAATCTATTTTCTTTGTAACTCACTATGGTATTTTGTAACCAATACAATCAAAATACCTCCCTGAAGAATAGTTTGACCACCTATGATGTTGAATATTTATATGGTATGCAAAAGAAGTGTGCAAACTTTGTGAGATGATCCACCATGACATATATGCATTCATCTCCCTATACCAAAGGTGGCCTAGTGATAAAGTCCATGGAGATACTCTCCCACTTTTGCTCAGGAATATGGAGTGGTTGTAGCAACCCCATAGGATGAGTATGTTCAACATTGTTCTATTGGAAGATGTTGCATTATTTAATAAATATCAATGCATCCATCTTGAGGCCCTTCCAATTGAACCTATCCCTAATTTTCCTATAGGTTTTTAGCTATCTCAGGTGTGTTGCCAAAGTTGAGCTATGATTTTCCTATATTATTTTCTCCTTCAACTATGAATCTAGTACAAGGTAGATCTAGTCCTTATAGTAGACAATGTTGTCCATGACCCTATATCTATCATCCTGTATCAAGCCCTCCAAAATATAACATATGAATTTTTTTTTTAGTATTCTACAAACAGTAGTGACTTCCAATCATTTTTTATCTCCATGAGTGAGAGAGTGGATGACATCCTCAAGAGGGATATGCTATTGCATTGTACTTTCCCTTGACATACTTGATCTCGAAGTCATAGGCATGTAATTTAATGATCCACTTTCATTATTTCTCACTCAACACCTTTTGCTCCATGAGGAATATTAGGCTGTTATCATCTATTTTTATTCTGAACCTATTTCCAACTAGATATTATCAAAATTTGGCCATGCATGCATGATGGCCATAATATCCTTCTCATAAATTGATGAATGTTTCTCATAATCTATAATTTTACATCTCTCGAATGCTATTGGGTAGTTATCATATATCAAAACTTCTCTTATCATAGTCCCTGAAGTGTCACATTATAGCATGAAAGGCTGGGTGAAATCTGGTAATGCAATCATAGAGCATGAAATCATCACATACTCCATCTTCTCAAATGTTTTTTGTGCCTTCTCAGTCTAATTGAAATCTCCATTTTTAGCGAGGTCTGTAAGAGGTGTTTTAAACTATGATAACACCTTAAAAATTTTTATATATTATATATAGAGGCAAAGGAAGATTTTCTGCTTAATTATATTTTGTAGGGTAGTTCATTGAATGATCACCCATTTTTTCTCCTTATGGATCCGAACCCCATCATTCCTAATCACATGACTTAAGTGGAATATATTTTTCATATTGAACTCACACTTAGACTCCTTTTCATATATTTCCTTCCCCTCTAGAATCCCCAATACCTCATCCACGTGCATCAGATGGTCCTCCCAAATATTGTTGTAGACCAATATATCATCAAAGGAAACTAGAAAATACTTTTGTAGTTGTCTTTTGAACACATGGTTCATGCATGAATGAAAAATTATGGGGATGTTAACCAAAATTGCATAACCAAGAGCTTGTAGTGCCCATAGTAGAACCTGAAACCTATCTTCAGGATGTCCTGGCTATGAACCTGAATTTGATGGTAGCCTGAACAAACATTACTCTTCCAAAAGTATTTGGCTACCCTCAGTTCATCCATCAACTCATCTACCCTAAGGTATGTATACTGTATTTTTATTATTCTATTGTTAAGAGTATGATATTCAGTACACATCTGCAAGGTACCATCCTTTATCTTATCCAGAACCATTGAAGAAGCAGAAGGACTAGAACTGGGACAAATGTGAACCAATCTCAACAACTCCTTGATGACCTTCTCAATTTCATCTTTGTAAACCTTAGGATGTCAGTAAGGCTTGGTATTGACCACTTGTAAACCCTCCAATTTTATAACATGCTCAAAACCCATGTCTCATGGTCTACTTGGAGGAATGTGAGAAAACACCTTATGGTGGTTATGGAGCAATACATAAATGTCATTGGGATGTTGTCACCACTATTTCAGTTGTTCGATGTTTGTAATAAAGTAATCAATTTCCCAATCAATATCACCATGTATCAAAACTACTTCCATGTTGTTATATGATAGTATCATTGGCAGATATTGATGCATGACCCCATTGTGGAAAAATTACAACCAACCTATTTTTACTTTGTTATATTTACAATAACAATGGAGACCCTCTGCATAAATTCTGGTCATATTTCCCTTTAATAATTTCATTTGGTTAATTGTGCGACATTTTTGCGAGATTTTTTTTTTTATTTGCATTGTGATTGCTTCATTACATTCAATTTCTCGGTAGATTTCCATCAGCTCTGGTTTTGTCTCATTTGGACTTACAATTTGCAAATGGCTTTGATAATTTTCATTGCGTGGGCTAAAAAATGTACAAAATGTATGTTACTTTAATTTTTTTTAATTAATTAATTTTATGTAAATATCAATTTTTAATTAAATCTATTAGTTATTATTTTAATTAATTTTTCTACAGAAACACGAGAGGTGAGATTGTATAATAATGTGGTACCTAATATCAATGTGCTTGGAGCAGTCATGGAACATAGGATTCTCTGATAGGCGAATCCCACACTGGTTGTCACAAAATATCATAGTGGTATCCAAGATGGTATCCAAGACGTGCTCAAATAGCTCACTAAAGAGCTTCCTCAACCAAATAGCTTCACAACAGGCCATACTTGTAGAAATGTATTCAACCTCGGCAATGCTTAGAACAACCCATTTCTACTTCCCGATCATCAAAGATATTGATGCAAACCCCAAAGAGAAGCAACACCCAAACATGCTCTTATGATCCACCACACTGCCAGCCTAGTCAACATCTAAATATCCATGTAGTCTCAAGTTCCTGGCAATGTATCCCAGTCCATAGTGGATTATGCCCCGAAGATATCTCAAGAGATTCTTAGCAACAATCCAATGAATGTGATGAGGCTTGGCCATAAATTGACTCAATCTGTTTACAACGAAGCACATGTTAGGATGGGAGTTGACGAATAACATTAGATCCCCCACAAGTTGATGATACTCAGAAGGATTCATTAATCCATGCCCAACAAAACTTCCATATAACTTCTTAAAGTTGAGTTCCATCGGAGTAGTCATAGACTGGAAATCCACCATCCCACATCTCTCAAGTAGCTTCACAATGTATTTTCCTTGAGAAAGGAAAATCTCACCTAGCTTTTTGCAAATCTCCAAATCTGGGAGGTAATGCATCAGTCCTAGTTCCCTCATCTCAAATTCAGAATCCAACTCCCTCATACATTGATGAATAAGAGGGTCATCACCTATCAAAAAGAGATCATCCACGTCAACAACCAAAATGATGGGCTTGTCCTTTTAAACCTTGAAGTAAAGGTTCAGATCAACATCGCTCATTATCAATCCCATCTTCATAAGATAGCTATCAATCCTCTCATACCAAGCACTAGGGACTTGCTTCACCCCATAAAGGGATTTCTTTAACCTGCATGCATGTATCTCACGATATTGAACTTTGAACCCCTCGGGTTGTTCCACATAGACTTCCTTTTTAAGAAAACCATGCAAGAAGGCAATTTAGACATCCATCTGGTGTAGGCTCCATTCTTGCAAGGTAGCAAGGGCTATGATCGAACAGATGGTGGTATATCGAGCAACCAGTGAAAATATCTCATCATACTCTACCCCTTTCTTTTGAGAGAAGCCTTGAGAAAAAAATCTAGTCTTGAAATTATTCACTCCGACTAGTTACATGTCTCGTCTTGTAGATAAATATTGAAGTGACAATTGACTTGTCCTTGGCTCTAGGAACCACATCCCATACATCATTCTTCATGATTGACTCATATTCCTCGTTCATCACATCCTTCCAAACTTGGTGTTTCATAGCTTCTTCAAATGTGTAAAGCTCAGATTGAACAATGGTTCTCATGGCAAATAAGTACCCTTGGTACCTATTCGACTTTTTACTTTCACAAAATGTCCCCCTTAGTGTAATGTGTTTCTCAACATCTTCAAGAGTATCTTTGAGCCACAAGGGTCTTTTTCTTGAAGCAATTAGCTCACAAGGAGGTGGATTAATGGGATCCATGAGACTTTCCACATTGGACATCAGTTCATCGAACATAGGTTAATCCTACCTTTCTGCATTAGCATCTGATAATTTTCCTTCCTAGGGATAGGAAGTTATCAGACTTTCCTAAGACTATAATCTTCATTGAAAGTGATATCAAGACTTAATTCCACTTCCCTTTGACCAGACACATAGATTCTATATGGCTTAGAATTTTCCCTGAAGCCCACAAATGTTCCTTTCTTCCTAGATGCATATAGTTGGTTTCTTTTCTCTTTCGGCACATGAAAATATATGGGACAACAAAAAATTATAAAATGAGAAACATCAAGTTTCTTACTCGTGAAAACTTCTTCAGGTGTCTTGAAGTCCAAGGCTTATTACAAGCATCTATTTTGAACATATACATCAACGTCGGAAGCTTCTCCCCAAAATAACATCGGTAGACCTTGCTCATAAAGCATGTCAGGAGTAGCTTCTATGATAGTAAAATTCTTCCTTTTGACAACACCATTTTGTTCAAGAGTATATGTAGCAGTGGTCTCCCTCTTAATGTCAGCTTCTATATAATAGTCTTTGAATTCATTTGACTCATATTTGGTACCATTATGAGTCCTTAATATTTTGATCTTCTTCCTTGTTTGGTTCTCAACCAAGGCTTTGAAAGAGCAGAACCATTTGAAAACTTCATCATTCTTTAAGAAATAAATCCATGTTTTCCGAGAAAAGCCATCCATAAAAATAACATAGTACAAGTATCCACCCAAATATGTCACAGCCAACATATATGATAGATCACATTGGGCCAATTGAAGAATATTGGTGGTTTGGGTTTCACTTGAGGGGAATGGTTCCCTTCTATGTTTTCCAACTTCAAAAACATGACAAAGGCATTCATGATATAAGTTGAATTGAAGCATACCTATGACCATCTTCCTTACATTAGGTAGGGCTTTGAAATGAAGGTGAGAAAATCTCTGGTGACATAATTCGGATTGAAGAAAAGTATCACAAGTCATTGCTCCCAACGGACTTCCTCCAACCCAATAGAGACGTTCAAACTTGAATCCAAGAGTGTATGCATCTCTTGGGTTCATTTTCCAAACAAGAACCTTCTCATCAATGAATTTCACCTTGAAACCTTTATCTTCCATTATAGAAATAGAGACCAAGTTCTTTTTCAGATCAGGTACAGATAACATTTCTTGTAAATGAAAAGTTTGACCTTGATTTAAGTGGAGAGTAATAGTCCCAATTCCTTTCATGGGATAAGTGGCATTATCCTCAACTATAATCTCCATATTCATTTTCTTTTCAATCAAGTTTGAGAGAGCCTCTTTGTATGCAGTGAAGTGCCTTGAAGAACCACTATCAATCAACCAATGATCCGATGTATCTGGAGGAGAGGCAGTGGTGAGGGAGGAAATAAGATAGAATATTTTTTTCTTCACAACATTAACTTATTCAAACCTAGAGTTTCTCGACTTCTTGGGAGGACGACCATTTCCATTTCGAGCAGCGGGATCATTCCTCTTTCCTTTGTTATTGAACCTAGTAACATCCTCCAAGGTAAATTTTCATATAAAAAACATAATAGGAACAGAAATACAATAAAAATATCACCCGTCAAAGTCCATATATATATCATTACATTTTCACATGGAAATCAATGGAATGAATTCTTTTCATTAATAATGAAATGAACCAACCGATGATGGGACTACCACATTCCACCCGACCATATGTTAGCTGAGCTGAGTCTCTCTTCAGCCAATCACCCCTCTGCCATATTACAAGCATGAATGTGGGACTCATAGAACACATCAAAAAACACCAGTCAATATGGAGGCCACCGCAGTTCTCTTCCTACATCGTGAGGAATTTGAGTGTCTCCTAGTCTCTTAGGCTTTACTATGCATCCGCAGTCAAATCCAAGGATCACTAGGCCCTACACTGAGACATAATCTCCAAGATTTATGGTGCATTCCATCTTGGAATCACGAGGCCCAACGGAGAGAAAATACACCTCTTGGCCTTACCGTATATCCTACCATTCACTAGCAAAGATTCCTAGGCCCACCGAGGCACACAACCTGGCTTTATCGCAACCCACAGTCCGGTTCAGGGGTTACTAGGCCAGTGGCTTCATGCATCCTTAGTCTAGTTCCAGGACCACTACCACCATGTGTTTGTTAATTCGGAGATCCACCCCACTCAACTTTGAATCCAATTCGACCACCCCCCACAAAACACATGAGAGAACCCATCTCATCAAAGCTATCCCAAAATGGCAAGGCTAGGCTGAAAATATTGTCACACCTAGAAAACCCATGCCATGGTAGAAAAGAAACACATACAATCCCATGCATGCCAAATCTAGCAAGGAAAATGCACATGCAATCCGATGTATGCCAAATCTAGAAAGGAAAATAAATATGCAAGTTGATACCTGCAATGAAGCCTATTGTAGCCACTTGATCCTGCCTTTCCCTACCTGATCCTTACTTCCTCTTGCCTTCTTTTCTTTTCTTGCTCCAATGCCAAAGTGATCCAAGGAAACTCTAAGTGTCCAAGAGTATGAAATAGAGAGAGTAATGAGAGAGCTCCAAAACTGAACTGACCAAGTCTTTCCCACTGATTCTCATAAGCCTTTTTATTAATGAGGCCTCTATTTTCTTCATTTTCCTCCTCACATGCAACTTGTGACCCTTCACCTCATTTTTCTCCTAATTACCATTATTTTCCTTCATTTTCCTCCTAACATGAAACCTATGACCTTTCACCTCCTTTTTCTCATATTTTCCATTATTTTCATTAATCAATGTGCCAAAATACCTTTTTGCCTCATTAATGCCTTATCCATTGCCTTTGCCAATTTCATTAGCCATAAAAAACTAAGTGAACACCCTCTAGGACGTCTTGCCCACCATTCAGCTTGGAATAAGTGTCCCATCATCCATGGTATTTATATATTTTTACATGGGATTTTCACCAGGGCTGTTACAGAACCCTCCCCCTTGGGGGAAGATCCTCCTCGATGTTCAATGACACTTATAACTACATGACTGCTGAAAACAAAACATACTACCCATGGAGGTTTATAACATAGCTTGTTACAGTATTACAATAACCACATATACACACATTCACATATGCACATTTTCTCAACCAACAAATAAAATAATACGATGCTTGCATCCGCAACAAGGGAATCCAAAGGCTCACACCTTCACCCTCAAACTAATACCAGGATCCACCTCCTTCCAAGGAAGTCCATAATCCACTGTAAAGTCAAATTTTCATCCAATGTCCATCGCTATAATCTCGCGCCACTTGTCCTCTCAGTGAGCAGTTATCATCTCATTGTTCCAGCGTGCACTCCCAGTGTGCATCTGATTCCATCTGGTAATGCTAATGACCAAAAAAAATCCAACTGTCACCTTCCCTTCTCTGATACATTGTCCCTCAAGAATCTGGTCACCCCTTCCATGCAGTCACTCACCTTCCAAGTTTTGCTAGCACCCCCATCCCGGGCAGTCCATCCCTTGGCAAGGCTTCCTCACATCAGAAGATTCAAAGACCAAGGCACATACCTACCTCAAAACCACCATACCAGTCATAGCATGCTCATGGAAATATATTGACACTATTGGGTACCAGTGTCCCACAATGTCCCTACTCCTGACGTGCTTTACCAATACATTGTTGCATGTTTCAATTCCTTTGTTGCTGCTGCTAATTCTTGCAGTTGATTTCAACCATCAAACTGGACATGTTCATTCTTCTTGTACCAAGAACATAACTTCCATTAGATTCAAAATAGATTTAAATAACTTCAAATCATACCTCATTGTTAGTTCGTCGATAAGGTACACTTGGAATCATGTTTGCTTCTTGTCACAAGAAGTCAAACTAGCACCTCTGACCAAATCAACATGTGTAAAAATATCACAACAGGTTAGCTCAAAACACAACCATCATAGATCAAAATCATAAATCACATGTAACCATCGTAAACTAGAATCATAGGTCACATATAATCATCATATACCATAGTCATAAAATCACATTCATAATAAAATGGAAATAAAATGATGATACTTATCTTTTCCTCAATCCTTAGTTCTACCTTTGTTCTTTTGTATAGAGACTGGATTGGTTGGCACACCCAGCAAACACCCAATGCCTTCTCCTCTACCACCCGCACATATGCATAGTGTGCATCACACACATACAACCACATTTGACACACAACACCATGCAATACATGCACCTACACTTGACGTACAATGCATACACTTACTACCAGTGTACAACACAGTGCATCCATCTATACCAGATGTACAATACCACCCAATACATTTAACTACATAGAGTACAACACAATGAGTATACATGCCACAATACCATGACTACATTATGCACATACATAATACCACATGCCAATAACATAACATGGACGACATGCACATAATACCACACGTACACCAGTACCATATGTACAACATGTACACAGTACCACCTATACACTCTACCACCTACACAACATGTGCACAAAATCACATGTACACGGCGCCACCTACACAACATGTACACAATGCCAAATGTACACTACACCAATGTACAATGTGTACACAACACCACATGTACACAGTACCACACACACGATGCATACGCGACACCATATGTACATAGCATCACATGCATGACATGTACATAACACCGCATGCTCATATCACCCTATGTACAACATGTACATGGCATCACATGCTCACAACACCACTTGTAAAATCATCCGCACAACACAATATGTACAATATGAATGCAACACAAAATGTACATAGCACTGCATATCTAACATGTACATAGCATGATCCATACACAACACTATATATCCAACATGCACAGAGCGCAATATGCACACACACCGCATATACATCATGATCACAATACAATATGTATACAACACCCCATATGCAATATTCACACAAACCTATTTGTACCATCCTGTACATAACATTGCTTAAATAACATGTACACATGCTATGTACACACAACACCATAAGTACACACATCATAGATGCAACATGTACAACATATACAATGTATGCACAACAATAGTACCACACATCCAAAACCACACTCTCCTTAGCAAGAAACCTTTCATCCCATGTCTCATCCATGCTTACCCTAGCATGTTGCAAACCACACTACTTTCAGTTTGCTAATGCATCCTTCAACATTACCTATAATAACATAAACATAGGCATAATACAAGTATACAATATCAATTCATATCTAGATGATACTAAGATCGTATATTTGTTGTGAATACTCTTCCGAATTGATTCCTCGTAAGACCATGAACCTCTTCATGTTGTTCTCCTGCATAGCAATCATTCCTCCACAAGAATGATCCCTCACAACCCTGTCAAACAATAACATATACACATGGATACATACATCGATATATAAATGTTAGCATAAAATAACCATGTTAATGTTAGACAATGACATACCTACATACATGTATACATATATAAACTTCAACATTATCATGATCATAAAATAATTACCAGATAACATAAGGTTTACGTTAAGAGAAATTCCTTATTTATGCATAGGCATTGAAAGCAAAAGTTCCCAACATAGCCGAAGCTTATTCCACTTCTTATCAATTTACTTTACCTTTTCTGGTTACATTTCTTGTGTCTGCACTGCTACTATCCATTTACCACAATGGGCCCAACCAGGCCAACCAAATTTCATAGTATTACCTTCCGTTGTGCTTACTCATGCACAAAGCTTCATCTGGGTCTTATATCATCGGTTGGGTATAACAAATCTCTCCCGATTTCCATCAACTTTCCTCTTTACCAACCAATTCCCCAGACTCAAAATGTAAAAGGAAAGAACGAAAACAACAAGAAGAAGAAAACCATGAAAACCAATAACAACATGACTCCGCAAGCAAAGTGGTATGGCCATACACTATACATAAACAAAGACACAAATCACACTCAACAATTCATAAAAGACCAAAATCATAAGACTGAAAAAAAACACCATGACTCAATCCCCATGGTTCCTAGGGAAAGCTCAACCCAAGCCTTCTTCAAGATTTCATGGCAACCTCTCTTTCCATGCAACTCCCTACATCATGCTCACACATGTTCCAAATATCAAGAAAATCATATCTATCAATTTGAAACCAATCTTTACCAAGACTAACCATCATGTCATAGTCCATAGTGAACTCATGATCGTTGGGCATAATCCTAAAACTATCACCTACTACACTCAAGTACCTATCAACTGTTTTAACAATTGTTTTAACACATATGTATTAGTACCATCATCTTAAAACAAGATCATTGGAGCACATACTCATATTATGCAATTCATCAAACATTCAACCAACTTGCAAACATACCATGTTAAATAAATCAATTAGACAACATAATAGGCACCTAACACTCAAATACCAAATAGACGATGTAATCAACTATGAAACACCAAGTATAATACATAAGCAAACTCATAACTTAGTGTACCTTAGGGGAGGCTATCTTGTCTTCATAATCAATCTAGTTAGCGAGATATAAGTTTACAACATGTCAACTCAAGCACTCATAAGATCATGATATCCATAATAATATCTAACTAACATGTTCACATCATAAACTCATACGAAATTATCATTCACACATATAAAAAGTCAATCTAGATTAGTATGACACCATCTCACAAATATGTTGGTTCATACCTAAATATCGCAACCATAACCTTCTGCATAGGTCAAACTAGGTTAGCACAATACATGTAACATCAAGATCTTCAAGGCAATGAACATAACCATCAAACATATGATCAATCCAAATTACGGCATCAAGATCTCAATGAAATAAATCTAATCATAAAGTTAATAGCATATAACAACAATAAGCTCTATATCATGCTCATCAACAACATAAAACCGAATCGTCAAGTTAACTATCATATAAAAATCAACAAGTTAACCTATAACATACTCATCAACAACATATAGCATAATCATTGTGTTATCTAATTGATCTGATAATCACCCTATGAGTGATCTCAGTTAAGAATTATTAATTGGAGGTATTATAGACTCATGTGTTGGTGTGTGTCTAGGTTAGTTAAGTAAGGAATTTATCAGATTGCAAATACATAACACTTGAAATGGAAGACAGCAGAGAAACACACTGAGCAAATATAAGAACACAAGAAATTAATAAGGAGTTCACCCTATCCTCCATGGCTACATCTCCGGTCCAGCTTTCAGTGGTGGCCTTCTTTTATTGTGTCTTAAAGTAGATAATTACAAATAATGAGCTCAATATGAGTCTCCTATCATAGGATAGCTTGGCACGATGGTTCTTGGATTTCCCAAGCCACTAGAGTACACAGACTCTTGGTGTTACTAGCTTTTCGACCCCTCGAATCTAAAATGGAAGGAGCCCAATGCGGTGCTCGGTCCCGACAGATCCCCTTCAAGGATGGCTCAAATTTCTCAAGCCCTCTAGTACTCGACGTTGCCTTTGGTCAGTGCGTCCCTCTGTCTTCTTACTACTTTTTGCTCTCTCTGTCTACTTTCTCTATTCTTCCGTGTGTGCATGTGTGTCGTGTCTCTTCTGCTGGTTTGTGCATGGATTTAAAGCTACTCGAGCTCATGACTATTTGGTTCCTCTTCCAACTCCGTCAGATCACCTGCTACAACTTGGCTTGGAGTTCCCTATCTCGATGTCATCATCAGACTCACAAGGAGTGGCCACTTGTCCTCCTATGAACTGCGCCAGCTTGCTTCGTCAGTTCATTTCTTCAGTTACACTGTGGAATGAGTCATCCGCCACCTTGGTGGTCAAAGCAGACCTCAAATTCTTTTAAATTTCGGCTTAATCCCTCGTTACATCTAGTCTTACCGTCGGGTGCGATATCAACCATTAGATCTGGATCCCTCAGATCCAATGCCATCCGCTCATTTCACGTGGTTGACTTGCTCGACCGTTAGTGCATGATTAGCGGTAGTTTTCTTTCTCCTCTGCTTGCCATGCGTCAGGCGATGAGTGGAATCACTCTGTTTTCACCAAATATGCTTATCGTCCTAGGGTGCCCCTGATGAATACCACTGGTTTTGTTTAGAGCGCGGGTCCTGCATTAGCCTTTAGCATTTTTCCCCATGGTTTTCCCAGTTCCCATGCAACCAAGCGCTCGGGGCCCTTGCATTTCGAGGGTTTTTGCCCAGCATCGCGCATCAAAAACTCCCTCCATTTCCCGATCCGGGCCTCCCAGGGGCCAATTTTTCCTCCTGCACAGTTTCCATGGGCCTCAGTCAACGTGCTTTGACCGAGGTCCTCGTTGTTCCACGTTGGCTACCAACTGCCACTGCTTTAGAGGTGTTTTTGATCGTTGCTCTCAATTCTTTGAAGTTTGTCCTGACCTGGTACAACCATGGTTTTTTTTGTTATTATTCTTTGTGGATCCAATTCGGATCACAGCCTTCCCACTGAAAAGCTTTTGGACCACCAAAAGTTGGTTTTTCAAGCATCAACTAAGTGAGGGTACTGTTGTCTCACTTGCCCAAGCTCAATCCACTTTGCACTGCTTGGCTTTGAACCTTTGAGTCCAATTCTTAGGTACTCAACATTTCCTCTATGTGTTGTCCTCACCTTCCTATCCAAGACTATGTCTTCCTGCAGTTCGTTTAGATATTCCAGTAGCAGGTCATAAATAGAAGGCAATTGACTTTGCTCTTCAGGATCCTTAATCATTGAAGGTTCAAACAATCTCAAGCAATCTGTGTTTACAACTATGTAGATGTGCATGTAAGCTAGTAGATCAATGCAAAAAGAATTCTCACTAATCCTCTCAAGTATCTTGAAGGGTCCATACCTGATAGGCTTTAGCTTTTTACCTTCACCTTGAATTCTATCCTTGCTAATATACAACTAGACTTGGTCACCAACTTGGAAATTATGCTCCACTCGATGCTTGTCATGCCTTGCCTTGTATTTGGCTTGGTTCCTTTCTAGTTGTTCCTATATTGCCTTGTGGATCTCCTAGATCTGTTCAATGAACCTAGTTGCCTTATCCACATCACTCTATCCATTAACAGTGGTATCTTTACCAAAGACAAAATCCAAAGGAGACCTTTGTGTGAAACCAAAACAGGTTTCAAAAGGAGATCTCTCTGTAGAAGATTTTTTTGCTCTATTGTAAGCATGCTACACATAACACAGTGTTCATCCCAAAGCTTAGGATGTTTGCTACAATACCCTCTGAGTAGCTGGATCACTGTCCTATTATCTACTTCTGTCTGGCCATCAGTTTGTGGATGAAAAGCTATGCTTTTCTTCAGTTGGGTGTCCATCAACTCCCATAGACATTACCAAAACTTCCCCACAAATCGGGTATCTCAATCAGATACAATAGAAGTGGGTTACCTAAAATGAACCCATACATGTTGAAAGAACAGTTTTGTAGTTTGTTCAGCTGTAATTTGCTTATTACAAGGTATCAAAATGCACATTTTGCTGAACCTATCCACAAGCACATACAGATAATCATGACCTTTTCTAGACTTAGGCAGTCCCCCAACAAAATCCATGGAAACACTTTCCCAAGGGTGAGAAGGAACTGGAAATGGAGTGTACAGGCCTATTTTTCTATTGTTGGGCTTGCTTTTGGCACACATAGTACACCCTCTCACATATCTAGAAATTGTCTCATTCATTTTTGGCCAATAACAAAATCTTTGTAGCTGTGCAACTATTTTACTTACCCCAAAGTGACCTGATATCAGAGAAGTGTGTGCCTTTCTAATTATCTTTACTCTCTATGTTTGTGGAATGCAGAGTTTCCCACAATGATATAAGAGTTGGTCCTTCACATGATAATTCAATTCTTCTACCCTTTTGCCTTGACTCAAAGTTGCATATACATCTTTGAAGTCTATATCTTGAGCATATTGTTCAATGTATCTTTCATGTAGTACAAAATTATGCTTAAGTATAGTAGATACATTTATAATGGGTCTAGATAGCATGTCTACAACTTTGTTATGTATGCCCTTTTTATATCTGATGACTAAATGAAACTGTTGTAGAAAACCCATCCACCTGTAATGTCTTGATTGCTACAACTTAGTTTGGGAGTGTAGATATTGAAGTGGTTGATGATCAGTATGTATTACTTTCTCTTTGCCCATTAAGTAATCTTTCCATTTCTTCACACTTTGAACTAATGCATACAATTCTTTATCATATGTAGGATAGTTAACTACTGCAGGATTAAAAGTATCAGAATGATAACATATGGGTTTACTGTGTTGTGTCAACACTGCTCCCATGGCATAGTCAATGGCATCTGTTTGGATCTCAAATGGTCTTTGTAGATCAGGTAGTGCTAGTACAGATGTTGTACTAATCTTTTCCTTCAAGGTGTCGAAGGCTTTCTGAAGTTTCCTCCCCACTGAAACACCTTGTTCAATCCTGTCAAAGCATGTAAGGGAGCTGCAATTGAGGAAAAGTTAGAGATGAACTTCCTCCAATATTGTGTTGCTCCTAAGAAGCTTCTCACTTCTGTAGCAGACTTGGGTTTAGGCCAGTTTACAATGACTGCCACTTTAGAGAGATCTATTTTCAATTCACCACCCCGTACTATATGACCCAAATAATTTAGAAAGGTTTTGCCAAATTCACATTTGGAGAGTTTAACATAAAGCTTTTCTCTTTTCAAAACATCTAATGTCTGCTTAAAACACTTTAAGTGTTCCTTCCACGTTTTACTAAAAATCATAATGTCATCCAGATATACAATAACAAAATCATCAAGAAAAGGTCTGAGTACATCATTCATTAATCTCATGAAAGTAGCAGGGGCATTGGTCAAGCCAAAAGGCATAACCAGTCATTCATACAATCCCTGCTTTGTTTTGAAAGCAGTCTTCCATGCATCTTGCTCTGCAACTCTGACCTGATGGTATCCACTGTGCAAATCCAGCTTGGTGAAATAAACAACTTCTTTCAATTAATCTAAAATATCATCTATGCGAGGAAGGGGATAATGATTTTTTATTGTTATCTTATTCAGTGCTCGGTAGTCAATGCACACTCTCCACTAGCCATCTTTCTTTCTCACTAAAATGATTAGTGACCCACATGGTGATGTGCTAGGCCTGATAAACCCCTTCTCGAGCAACTCCTGCACCTGCTTCTTGATTTCAACATTCTCTAAAGCAGACAATCTGTACATTCCAATGTTAAGCAATGGAACATCTTGCTGTAAAATAATATCATGTACTATTTCCTTTTTGGGTGGCATACCTTTAGGTTCTTGAAACAAGACATCATACTCTGAAACAATGTTTTATATATCAGCTTGTTGCTTAGCATTACAACCCTCAAATACATTGGTTTTATCAGGTTTCTTTTCCTTTACAACCATTAGTAAGAATTGTTTGCACGAATTTATCATTCTTTTCATCTACCCTGAGTTTATGAGAGTATAATTATTCTTGAGCTTATGAGCTCTTACAAAGTATTTGATTCCATCTTTAGCAAGTAGATACTTGTTCTCAGCTCTATAGAAAATGGCTTTTCTATCATACAAGTAAGGACTCCTTAAAAAAATTCCACATATATCCAAAGGAATTATGACTAACTCAACCTCATCTACAAATGTTGATTCAAAAGAAAACTTGAGTTTACACTATCTAGTCACTTGTAGTTGTGCTTTATCATTCAACCATCCTAATGGGTATGGTTTCTTGTCAGGTGTAGTTGCTAATACCAATTTCTTTATAATTGATTCAGAAATCAAATTTACTTGTGAACCACTATCAAACAAGTATAAATCTTTTGATGTTTGGAAACAACTTGAATATGGAAAAGCTCATGTCTTTTTCTCTCATGTTCTTCATCAATAATAGATTGAGCAGAATTACTAGTAGATGCTTCAGAATTTTTACCTTTGATACCTGTGGCTGAAATGGTTGTTTCATCTCCCGATTCTGACTCCAAATCTTTCTGAATAGCTACAATAGTCTTCTTCTTATTGCCCTCAGACTTCTTAGGTCTCAGCTCTGGATGTAGAATCCAACAGTGCTCATCATCATGCCCATCCTTTTTACAGTGAGTGCATGAAGCTTTTCTTTTCTGTGCAATGTTAGCCTTCCTTGCTTTCCACTTCTGCTTTCTTTTCTCCTTTCTCTTGCTTGTAGTGGGTTTGGATGGTCCCCCAACTTCTGGATTTCCATTCTTTCCTCTAGTCTCTAGATGAGTATCTTGTACAGATACCTCATCTATACTAGTGGGATTAAACATGAGAATGGTATGCCTCATGTAGTTGTGTAGACCACCAATGTACTTCAAAAGAGTCTCTAGTGAGTCTAATGAGATCCCTAGAATCAATGCTCTCTTTCTAAATTCTTGAGTGTACCCTTGCACAC
>APFE030068321.1:8500-21328 GCA_000404065.3 Pinus taeda
TGGTCTCCTTTGTTCCACTCCTATCTATTTTCATAAAGGAAAGCAAAAGTAGACTTTACTTGTTTGTTTCTAAGATAGATACCAGTCTTAGTGGGAATAGTAGCATCCGAGTGAACATTAGTCCTGGTAACAGGAAGGAGAAGGATTCTCTTTCACAATCCAGTTCTTCCCAAGGTGGGAAGAAGTTTGACAAATCAAAAGTGAGATGCTCTCGTTGTCATGAGGTGGGCCATTTTGCTACAAATTGTCCAATGAGGAAATCCAAGAAGGGATCCATGGAAGGATCAGAAGGTGAGGCATTGGCCTCACAGTTTGAGTTGGATTTCACACTGTTCACATGCATAGTTTCATCCATGGTGAGAAGTGGTTGGTTTCTTGACAGTTGAGCTTCTTTCCATATGATCGGAAATAAGAGTTTGTCTAGTACTTTGGAGGAGAAAGATTTCTAGATACTCATAGAGATGGGTAATGATGAAAAGTATAGTGTCTCAGGTGTAGGCATGGTTATTTTTTAGAAGGAGCATGGAGCTCGCATTACCTTGATCGATATCAAGTATGTACTAGGATTGAAGAGAAATTTGATGTCGATCGTGATGCTAGAAGATAGAGGCTATGATGTAGTCTTCAATAAGGGAAAGGTTTTCCTTAGACACATCATCACTAGATAGGTGAAGCAAATTGGTTCATGGGTCAAGAACCTGTACGCTCTTGAGGTTCAAGATGCATGCAAGGCCTTGAGGAGCAAGGAAACTGATGGAGACTTGGTGTTTGAGAGGGAAAGTACATTACCTCTCAACATGCAGTGCTAGACGAAGTCTCAGACGATTGTGGAGGAGCCATGATTGGTGAAGCAACTTCAGGAGGTTGTGGAGTAGCCACAACTAGAGAAGCTGAGAGGAGATCGAGTAGAGACATCTACTCATGCAAATACCTCCAGTAGTGGAAAATTTCAATCCAGGTCAGCAGAGGGATCACATGCAACCATACCTCTAGGTAGGAGGTGAGGCAATGTGGGGTGATCGTCCCAATAAGGCTGCAATAGGGGCAGGATCCTTGAGGTACCCAAACTCTTTGATTCGACTTTGCTATAGGAGCCCCAACGAGGAGTAGCAGGATTGGCTAATTGGGTAGAGATAGGTGCAGATCGAGTAGCAGAGAGAGCTATTCTGCAGGATTCCAAAGACAGTGTAAAGCTAGCAGGTTGCAACAATGCGGGAGGCATAGGAGTGTTGCACCAGTGCAGGATGGCACAGAGAGGTGTGCAATGGTATGAGATGCATGGAGTGTTGTAGCAACTCAGAGGTTAGAGAGGGAGCACTTGTTAGAAGCAGGTAGAGCTTCAGCATCCAAGTATGTTTCTAGCCCAACAGAGAGGTCAGTTGGGAATTTTTTTTGTTCCTAGAGTCGTTGGAGCAACCACACTTGGTAGAAGTGTTGCATGCAGAACATTTCAAAGGTACAGGATCAAGTTCAAGTTGAATGCCTTTCTTTTTGAGAGTGAGTGTTGAAAATGGAAACAAGAAATGCTAAAAATAGAAGTGTTAAAAATAAAATTTCTATAAATAGTAGTTTGGGTACCAGTGCTAGATTTAAGCAACAGGGAATGAAAAATGGAAGTGGCTAAAAATAGCATTGCTATTTTTAGCAGTTTGGGATGGATTTCAATTTTAGTTAGTCCCTGGACTAAAATAGGAATTAAAATTCGAATTTGACCTTAACATTTGTTTGAAAATAAATTAATTAATTCACCATGAGTTAATTAGTTGTGAAAAATCAAACATGAAGTCTATGTGAGGACATGCAACAATTTCTCCATTAATTGAGGAATTTATCCATCAATTAAAGAGATAAGGATGAGTTCTAATTTGAGTACTACTTAGTTGGCTTAGTTAACTGAGTCAAGTCTAGTTAGATTGATTCAAATAGTTTGTTTAAATTAATGTGATTTTAGTTAGTTAATTCATGCTTGCATATAATTGTTGCACTTCAAATAACTGAATATCCTCTCATGAATAACTCATGCATGCCAGTTCAGACAGAGACCCAGTTGAGATCAAAAGAGGGACAATGTACTATCAGTTGGATGGAATTTTCATAAAAAGGAAGCTCATCCATGGAGAAGGATCTATCTCCTTCAGGATTTCGCAGTTAGATCAAAGGTTAGTGAGTGTGTGAAGAGGCCAATTCACACAAGTGGCTGCACAGGACCCCAAGGAAAATTACATAAAGAAATAGGACGCTTGGAGGGAAGAGGAGAAGGTTTGAAAGAGGTCTTTGATTTTCTATGAGTAGTAGAGGTATTTCAGAGAGATCAAGATATCTTGTGAGCTGATTCCTTTTGTAATCCGGACTATATTTCCACTTGTATGGTAATACAAAGTTGGGATTTTAGGCTGAGGCTTTCCCCTGGTTATTTCTTCTATGTTATGTGTGATTGATTTCTCCTTATTAGTTATATGTGTTAAATTGATCTTTCTCAATTCAATTAAGCTTCCACATAATTGTTTGTAGAAGTAGATCAATTATTTTGCTCTAGTATATTGCATTATCAGGTGATCTACAGTGGGAATTTCTACAATTAGGGTTTGGATAGAAGAAAGGTCTACTTAGGTCACAATTTTATTTTGTGAACTAGGTTACAATTTCAAAATGTAGAACATATCATATTTTTGAAAATCAAGATAGATCATAGGTTTACAAGACAGCAGAGGTTGTGGGGTCACATCTTTATTGGACAAAGTTGGTTGTATAAGGGGTTTTCCTTTGCAGTTGTGATATACAACTCATGGGTGAAGATAGCTTGGTTGCAATTTTAGAGTTGAGGTGGATCACAGGTTGCACTTGCAATATTTTTTTGTTTTGCAAATAAATATTATCCTATTGACAGGACATATCTCCCTATACTCGAAAACCAAGTCTAGAAACAAACAAAGAAACATATGAAAACATTCCCTAATTTATCATTAAATCATAGATTTAAATGGGATGCATAGCACATACCTTTTTCTAAAATGCTTGATGATGATCCTCGTTGTTGTCCTTTGTAGATTTCAACCTTTCTCTTTTGATTCTCCAAGAAGAGATCTGTAAAGACATAAACAAACAAGTGATAAAAGAATATAACACATAAATGATTCAACCATAAACTATGTAAGTGATCAAAGAATCTTACAATCATGACAAATGTATATGGAAAGAAACATATTTTTTTATTAAGAATATAGAAAAGGAGAATTTACAACCAGGCCTTGATGTTGGAAGCCTCTTTCTAATTATCCTCGATCCAAACCCTTGTAATAAAAAAGTCTACAATTAATACTTGGACAACATGTAAGTATAGTTCAAAAGTTGGAAATGGAAACCCAGTTCTCTTTGAGTGCATTGTACTTATAGGGAAAGAGTGGAAGTTGAAAGATCCATAGAGGGAGGAATGAGATCCATAAGGCAGGGGATGGATCCATTGTGGTAGGAAGGAGGTCCAAGATAAAAGGAGCTCGAACCCAAACTCCCCCACTTTGGAATAGATACCAGTCTTGAGGCTTCTAGAAGAATAATATTCTTTTACTTTTTATTTTTCACCTCTACAAGACTACCATCATGTCTTTAACATGAGAAAACTATGATGACATTGATATGTGTTTATCTGCAGCATGAGATATCACAAATTGTCAACTGAAGACCCGTGATGACCTTAAAATTAGGGTTTTTTAGGTATTTAATCTAGGATTCTTACACTTAATTAAGAGGTATTTATACCATGTTTCATGGGTGTCATGACAATAGTTCATCAGATAGTGAAACATCCATATTTGGCATCATTTACATGGATGTAACAAATTGATGTGTAACAAGGTCACATATGAGGTTGCACATTATTTGTGTGATATGTAACCTAAGGGTAGGTGAAATGGCCTGCTCACGAAGCTGTCCAACATAGCCAGTCTCCTAGTGAAACGACAACTTAGAGGATGGATTGCAACTTTGCCTAAGTCATGGCTCGCAAACACTAACAAATCACGTCCCTAAATGGCTACTAGGGAAGAGATGGGAGATAAATTGTGAAATTTAAGTTGAACCATTTGAATCCCACGACGATTTAAAACCAAGTGACAAGGGGTTCAATAGTTGTGAAAGTATTTTCATTTTGATATTTAAGTCATGTGAGAGTCGAAAAATATGAGGGCATAGGGATTACGCCTAAGCTAGAATGGAACTCAAGCATGTGTTTCATTCAAATGGTTGGTCTGATGACAATAACCCAACTGCCATGGCCCTAGCACCAAAACAAAACCTCAATAGTGCATGCTCATGACCATGGTGGACTATTGGGATAGCGTCCCTAGGGTCAGTTTTGGGGTTAGTTTAACCCAATTTTGTAAAATTTTTGTAAAGAATGTAAAGTCTCCACGAAATGTGGATGCGGAGAGTGAAGCTAGATAGGAGTCAAAGGGGATTTAGCCCCTTCTTTGGGTAAGTAAATAGGTCAGTTTTGAGACTAAACCATGCGTCGCAGGCCATGCTATTATATTTGAAATGCTATATATTTGAGTCATAGTGAGTCTAGAAAAGTAACTAGAAGAGTAGAGAAGTAAATCAGTCAAGATAGAGATTGTTTTGGGCAAGTGCTAAGGAAAGAAGGCTTTGTTTCCTGTACTTATGCAAAAGGGGAAAGCTCCTACAACTGAGTGGGTAGGAGGAGGCCTTCAAAAGTCTGCAGTTGAGTGTGCAGACCCATACAACTGAGTGCGCAAGGCAGAGAAGTATGCAAATTGAACGTTGGAACTAAATAAAGATTGATTTTGAAGAAATACCTTGCATCTGAGTATTATTGTTAATTATGTTTATGTTATTTTATGTCGCTCAATAATATGTTTTCTGTGGAATAATGTATAAATGCTACATGAATCTATTGAATCTATAATATTTATGCCTGATCTAAGTGATTATCTGTTTTCACAAAGATAAGGGTTAATTCTACTATGTTTTCTGATGAATTGGATAGATTTGAGCGAAGGCGTATCTAGGGTTATTAATTAGTGCACAAAAGTAGGTAGAATAGTAAATACTTATTTAGGGTCTATAAAGTCTAATTCCAGGCCTTCGCCAAGGTGTAGAGGCCATTTTGCCAAAATTGTAGTAGTCAACCATAGAAGGATATAGATCTGCGGGAAGGGAGATCTAAGCTACGAGGTCTTAAGACCACTTATCACAATGTCTCTAGATGCAGAAACACCTGGTTCTAGCATCCCCTAATACTGCTTCAGGTGAGACTAGATCTTGCACTATGTAGGTTGTTTCCGAAAGAGCCAGCAGTTGGGGCTTTGTTGGTTGGCACGAACAACTCTTAACCTGGGTCAGGCCCCCTTAAGCTAAGAAATGTTTCTGTTATGGTTTGGATATGTTAATACTTGAATGATAGAAAAATAAAGTGGAAAGGATGATCCACGTGATCTTTTGTAAAGATGGACTAAGGCATGGGGAACAGAACCACAACCACAATGGGTACACATTTTATGTCACACCTTAGATATAATCCCAATGAACTGGTATTTGGAGATGGGGCTTCACCATGGAACAATTGAATGGGACATTTTAAGGGAATATTTTCTCCTAAATTTCAGCCTTGAGGATGGGTTTGAGAGAATTGAAGAAGTGTTCCAAGATATAAAAGCCGCTATATTCAGAACGTTGAAGGAATCGATACAATGGGCTTAGCTAGATTAGAGTACACAACTGTGCCATGTGTTGGAATGTTACAATGTGACTGCTGAAGAAGGTGAGGAAGATCCACAAAATATTACCATTCTAGAGACCAAATGACAATGGGAAGTTGAAGGACCGAAGGTGGTGAACCTGAATATACCTAAACCTTTGAAAACTCGACAAGTAAACATTAGATCTGAAGAAGAACCTAAGTTCGTGAAGATAAGAGACTATTGGGATGAGGATACGATTGATAAGGTAGCTGAGTTGTTGCACGAGTACCATGATTTATTCCCAACAAAGTTTTCATATTTGAAGGGAGTCATCAGATATTTAGGTGTTATGAAGATTATGTTGAAGCCAAATGTGAAGCCTGTTAAGGAAAGGCCTTATCAGTTGAATCCAAAATATAAAGAGAAGGTGTGCCAAGAACTAGATAAGATGTTGGATGCAGATATTATTGAACCAGTAGAGGAATCTAATTGGGTAAGCCCAATGGTGGTCCAAGAGAAGAAACAAAAAGGTGATATCTGAATATGCGTAGATATGAGAAGGCTGAATGATGCATGCATACATGATCTGTTTCCAACACCGTTTCATGATGAATTATTAGAGAACATTGGAGGAGAGGAGTATTAATTTACTGATGGTTTTTCAAGATATCATCAAATAAAGATCGTGCCAGAAGATTGAACCAAGACAAACTTTGTGATGGAGTGGGGTTGCTTTCAATATAGAGTAATTCCATTCAGATTAAAGAACACGCCTGCAATCTTTTCCCAAGTTGTGATCGCAGCGTTCAAAGGGTTTATTCATAAATTTTTGGAGGTTCATTTTGGCGATTGAACTATGTTTGGATTGGTAAAGCACCATGTTGCGAGTCTAAACCTTATGTTGGATACCTGTCAAAGGTATCAGATCATGCTAAACTTGAAGAAGTGCATATTTTGTGTGCCCTTTGGAATTTTTCTTGGCCATGTTATATGTAAGCAAGTATTGATGGTGGACCCTGCGAAGATCGTTGTAATTGTGAATTTGGAAGCTCCAAGTAATGTGAAACAACCGTGCACGACATTGGGGCACACTAGGTAGTACAGGAAGTTTATCAAGGCATATGCTCAGATAACCGTGTCGATGGAGAAATTATTAAATAAATATGCAATGTTTTGTTGGGATGAAGATTGTCACCGTAGTTTGGATGTCTTGAAGGAAAAGATGGTGACAGCGCATATTTTGGTGCTTTTGAACTAGAAGAAAGAGTTCCATGTGAATGTAGATGCCTCTTGTATTGCGCTTGGAGTGGTATTAACATAGGCAGGTGAAGGAGATATTAATCATCTGATAGCCTTCGCAAGCAGAAAGTTATCCCAGGATGAGAAGAATTATTCCACTATAGAGCGCGAAGGGTTGGCGATGGTCTTCATGTTGTAGAAGTTTAGGCATTATTTGTTGGGTGGACACTTTAAAATGTATATAGATCACTCCACGCTGAAGTACCTGGTCAATAAGCGTATCTTGGGGGGAGAGATATGTCGTTGGTTACTGTTGTTTCAGGAATATGACTTTGAAGTAATTGTGAAACCTAGAATGTTCAATACAAGACCAAACCATATGTTTAGGATTAAAACAAGTGAAGAGCCAAATAGTTTGGAGGAAGGACTGTCAGATTCGTATTTCTTTGCATTGTGCATCACGAATGAACATTTTGCTGATATTATTCAATTTTTAACCACAGGAACAACTCCTAAAGGATATTCTACGTAGAAAAAGGAGGAGTTGGTAGTTTGCACTGCATATTTTTCGGTGATTGTGGGTCACTTGTATAAGATGGGAATGGATGAGATATTATGAAGGTATGTTCCAAAGTTTGAACGCACTAGTATCCTAGATGAAGCACATGGAGGAGTGGCAACAGGAGGTCACTATGTAGGGAAAGTGACTACGCAGAAGCTTTTGCACACTAGGTTATGGTGGCCAACATTGCACAAGGATTCTAAGGCCTACTGCAAGGCATGTGATGCTTACCAAAGGACGAGGAAGCCTTCATGAAGGGATGAATTGCCTTTAAATCCTTAGGTTTCATTGCAGGTTTTTGATAAATGGGCCATTGACTTTATAGGTCCAATACAAGCACCAGGCAAGAAGATGGGCGTGCAGTATATCATTACTACAACTGAGTATTTAACCAGGTGGGAGGAAGTGCAGACATTGAAGGACTGTACAACTTATATTGCCACAAATATTTTGTTTGAGTATGTCTTAACATGGTTTGGATTCCCTAAGATATTGATGAGTGATAGGGGTACACACTTCTTAAATGAAACAATCAGTGCAATTCTTGAAGAATTCCAGATGTATCATCAAAAGAGTAGACCTTATCACCCATAAGCAAATGGAATGGTGGAAGCATTTAATAAAATTTTAGAGAATGCATTAACAAAGATCTATAATGCACAGAGGAATGACTGGGATATGTGCATGCCAGCAGTGCTATGGGCTTATAGGACTACTTGCAAGAAGTTGACAGGCCAAACACCATTTAGGTTGGTCTATGGAATTGAAGTAGCGATGCCCATGGAGAATATTGTGCCAATTTTACATATTGCAGTGTTGATAGAGATGGCAGATTGTGAGACCTTGAAGGAACAGATTGCGTAGATCATGGAGTTAGAAGAAGACCACTTTCTTGCAGGATTTCATCAGCAAGTGCAAAAGGAATGCGAGAAATCATGGCATGATAGGCATATTAAGTTGCGCACTTTCAAGATGAATGATTTAGTGTTGCTATACAACAACAAGTTAACAAAATTTCCAGGGAAATTTCAAATGCATTGGTTGGGGCCATATGTTGTTAAGGAGATCACGGATGATGGAGTAGTTCAGCTCGCGAAGTTGAATGGAGAACGATTACCTGGGAAATTGAATGGAAGTAGGTTGAAGATGTACATAGGAGATCCTACCCTTGCACAATGACTATATGGTAGCAGGATAGTCTTAGTAATCTAGGCAGTTGCAAGGGATTACGAGACTATAAGCTACATTGCCCGACTAGGTGAAAGCAAGGTAGGGAGGCTACACAATGAATGATAGGAGTGTGATATGTGAAGCTGCGTTGGATGAGCTATGCCATGCAGGATGGTGCCGAGTTGATGGGTCCAAAAGGAGCCATTGAAGTTACTATTCATTATTTTATGGGTAAAATTCCATGAAGAGGAGTAGGTAGGCGCCATTTATGGAAAAAAATCTTTGAAGATCAGCTGCCAAAGATGCATTTATGGTCAGAAATTGGAGGGAACGGTCGGATTTGAATTCAAAACTACCTATAAATGGGATAGGTTGGTCTAGCAAAGAACACTTTGCATTCTGAGAATTGTTTCTAAGCCCTATCCTTATCATTGTACGAATCGTAAGGTTTAGGAGGACTTTATTACCAGTCGAGTATTCGCAACGTTGCCTGAAATTAACTACAGAACTATTCTCCAGCAAATGACTACCACAAATCCCGTGGAGGCTTTGAGTTCTGAAGTTGTTGTCTCTGATGCAGTGGCCCTTGATATATCAAGTATGGAAGCTAAAACCACCATGCCTATAGTGTCGAGGTCGCCTAGGCCAAAGCAATCAACTACCAAGAAGAAGCAGAAGAAACCTATGCCAGTGAGACATTCACCGAGGAAGAATCCAAAGGTTTGGCAGAAGGAGAAGAAGGGTAAGTAGTTGAAAAAGGTTATGGACCTCGAAGAGGAGGAATTCCAAGGAATGGATGAGTTGGATGCTGAGGGGGTCGAGGCTACCACACGACTCCCAGATTATATCCCTTTTCATAAAGGGAAGGGCAAAGTAACAAAAGACCCTGATTCCTGGAAGTTTATGGTCTCGACACCCCTGTTGCCATAACATGTGGAATTTTAAGGCACAACCTTAGCATTTATTCTAGTGCTGAAGATGGAGGGATGGGATCTCACGGACCACAAGAGATTCCCACATTTGGCTACAAGAAAGTACATGAAGAAGATCTATTATCAAAAGACAAGAGTTACACAGTTGGAACCCATGAAGTGGATCAGAGGTGTTGAGCAGGCTAGGTTGTTGCACATGCTCTTCGTACCCATTTTCATAGACCAATAATCAACACAGTATGTGTGCAACATCTGCTTGTATTGGTGCATGATGGGTGCCTATGGTTTGGGGAGCCCATCTTGATCACAGATATGCTAATTCATCAGATAAAGAAGTTGCCCTACAAGGAAGTGGACCCTGCCAGAGAATTTCAAGGGAAAAGTGGAGAAAAGGAATTACCAGATAAGATGAAATTCGAATTTGGTCTCATAAAGGAGTTGCGTGGATATTCTATCCGCTCCATTCATGACTAGGTGGTGTAGTTCGCGGCCCAAATAATTGCAGAAAAAATCATGAGGAAATGCCGCATGGATGAGGTTCCAGCGCCTGTAGTCTCATTGGCTGCCTAGTGCATGAAAGGAGTTCAATATAGCTCGGTGAAGTATTTGTGAAAGGAATTCCTTGTGAATTGTCCCAAAGCTCAGTAGGATAACAATCTATTCCATTATGCATGGCTATTGTTGTCTATTATTTTAGTAGCATGGTTGTTGCCAAAGGATAGTCAGTTTCCCCTGCAGCCAAAATGTTTACCAGAGGCAAAAAAGTTCACTTCGCTATGAGTGACAAAGGATCTGAAAAGAATCCAAGAATCAAAAATTTTATGGATATTGATGGAGATGGATCTTAGGACAGTCATCAGTCAGTGTCCATGACCATCCTCGACTTTGTACAAGAAACTAAATGCCTTCGTGGAGTTCAAGGCCGATTTCCTCAATGTATCAATTAGGCCATGGAAGGACCCTAAGCTTACATGGCACAGGTTGCCATACTTAGTCTCAGAGACGGATGTACAGGAGACTGTGGGGTGTTGGCTAGCGGAGCAGCATAAACCCACAAACCTTGATGTAGGTACCTGTTAGCTCTGCTATGTAGTGCTGACTTTCTAAGATCATGGAGGAGTTACGGTCTATGTGATGATGTCTTAAAGGGGGCCCCTCATGGGTAATTTTCCATTTTCCTTCTATCCCACTTTCTCTCCACCACCTCCATTCCTCTATTTTTCTTCTAAACCCAATAGAATAACCCCCTTTGGCCTTAGCCCCAAGCGCAAAGCCCAAACCCACCATAGAACCTCACCCATCTTCCCTCATGCACTCATAAACCCCTCATCATTTCCCCGCTAATCCAACAGCTCCTGTCACACCGATAAATGTGATCCACTCCACCAATCTCCACCATCAAATCATCTCCATAAAGATCTGACAGCCTTCACTTTCATCACATTGGCAATGTGATCGAACGATAGCGCGTAATGAGAGCAATTTTTCTCTCTCATCTGCTACTATGTGTCGATCGCTGGATGGAATCGCATGACCCTAGGCATTTACTGCTTAGTGCCCAAAAGTAGTGCGATAAATACCGTTAGCACCCTACCAATCCGCCGCACCCGATAAAACCCCCGAGTGGCTTCATATCCCGATGATCATCTGATCTGTCCACTGAAGATCTGATGGCCCCAACTCATCCCACTTTCACCTAGGTCAATAGCCTTTGCCGAGCCATCTATGTCATCCATTTCCATGATTCGACAACCATTATTCCCATTCATGCACATCATCCACTTGTCCATGCATTCCATGTCCTCGACCATTCTGTTTGCCCGATGAAGGAGATGACCAGTTCCGCCATCATCAGTCACTATCAAACCCCCTCCCAACCACCATATTTAACAAAACGCATGGCCGAAAGGAGAAAAGGACAAGCACAACTCTATAACTAAATTTATTAGTTATGGAACTCCACTGGTACAAGCACTCCAACCGTCGAAAAGGATAGCATAGCACCTGAACAGATCAGATTCACTCACTAAAGCAAGCAAACAAATTCAGAGACTCCATCAGGCAGTTCAATGCAGTTGGTGGTCAATTATGACCCCTCCATACCCAAATGGCCAAGTGCTATAGCATTGTAAACTTATAAATACCCAGAAGCAAGATGTAATTAGGGTTGGCATTTGATGTAAGGTTCAACTTCTGGAGATTGTAGATATTTTGTCACTTGCAGCATCTCGTCTTCATTTTCAGCTAATACAAGCTTCTTTTGTTGTTAACTGCTCACTGTCCATTTTCTTCTTATTCTAAGCTTGTGCCTGATATGTTGTATTCTCGAGCTCATGGTCTTTAGCACTAGATAACTATCATCTTATCTCTATGTTAAAGCATTGATTGCATCATTGAATAAGGTTTCCCAGGTTTCTTTCTATCTAATGCAAGAGAGTTGTCATCCTGTCTTTGCATTAGTATATTAGATTTACAAGTTTCTTTACTAGTTGCATCCGACCATCACATGGTCTTGTGCATCTGTTGGTGTGGTTAGTATTCTACATATTCACCTAATTCCTCAAACTGTGAGCATTGGTGGTCCAAAGCCTTGTAGTCCAAGGGTGTTCACGCATGTCTGGAGTGAAACAAAGTAGAAGTGGTTATCTAGCTTGAACCCATCCATCATTCCTTCCACTAAACCTGCAACAATAGTTGAATTTATATGTTACTAGGCATCTTCGAGCTACAACCTAGGAGAGTTTCTTGGAATCCTAACATAATTGGCACCATTGTTGGGGAGAGGAGATTAAAACTCAGCTTCCCTAGGAGAATGACACAGATCTAGCTTTTATGATAGACAAAGTCTAGACACATTTTTGGTTGTAATAATCTATCTGGCGACTCTACTGGAGGCCGAACCTTTTGGCAACTCCACATTACAGTTCTGGCTCAGTTTGTGAGACATATTGGGAGAAATCCTTAGAAATCACCAGTTGACCCAGTACTTGACGCTGAGAATATTGTCAAGTAGAGAAAGAAGTCACAAAAAGGAGAATTAGGATTAGATAAGCCTAAACAATCTTATGTACCTCTACAAGAAAGGCTTGTAACTAAGCTTGCACATGTTGAAAATATAGAGCCTAGCACTACCAGTGAAGGAATACCCTCAAAGATTCATAAAGCTCCTTGTTCAATAAGTTCCCCTTTGGATCTCAGTATAAAGGAAACCTCCCTTCCAGTCCATCAT
>APFE030068328.1:0-18861 GCA_000404065.3 Pinus taeda
TTTCTCCCTTTATTCCTTTCTTCTTTCCTCCCTCTCTCTCCCTCTCTCCCTCTCCATCTCTGTATTGAGTCCTATCTCTTTCCCTTTCTCTCCCAGCCCCCCGCCCCCTTCCCTTCCCATCACCCTCTCCCTCTCTCTTGCCTATAAATTTGTCACTATCTCCCTCCCTGTCTCACTCTCTCTCTCCCCCCCATCTATGTGTCTCCCTATCTCACTCTTCTCCTTCTCTCCCTATCTCTCTCCTATCCTATTCTTTCTCTTCTCTCCTCTCCTCTCTCCCTCACTCTCTCTCAACCTCTATTTCTCTATGTCTTTGTTCCTTCCTCCCACTCTCTCCCCCTCCAATTCCATAGATATGTCTCTCACTCTTTCCTTCTCTCTCCCCTCATCTCTCTCTTTCTTCCTCTCTCTCCCCTCATTAGTAATTGTTGATAATTAAATAAAAAATTTGGAATACATATTCCGAAATAGCTATGCATATTGGCATAACTATTAATAATGACATTAAAATTATGGAAGCCCTATTCCAGAATAAACACATCTATTGAATAATTATTAATAATAATTATTTAAAATAAGGTTATAATTGAGTTAGTTCTTATACTTTTTTAAATTTTAGCAACTGGAGATATATGATGTAGTAATTATTTTGATGCTTATTATGGATATAAACTTATAAGGATTTAAGTTAAAATAAAGTTATAGGTTAGTTAGTTAGATGCTTATTATGAATTGATGCTTACTTGACCAACTATTTCATTTATATCGTCTCGCTCATAAATAGTAAAAAGAAGTAATGTATAAGCTAAATATATATACATTTAAAATAATATGGAAAAATATTCTTAACCACACAGATTTAATCTCACTTTGCCATGGGTATTCCTACTCTATAGATAGGTCTTTTTACAATACCATGGGTCAATATCATGGCTTATCAATTCTACATACGCAAAAAAACCATCATTCACTTCATATATCACTTGGTCATATTCCATTTAAAATAATAATAATCAAATTAGTTAAAATGGAAAAATGACACAACTACTTTCAAGATAAATCTCAATTTTTAATTTGTGTATACTACTATAAATATTCTAAAATATTTAGAACAGGTTAAATATTCTACTATCCACTTAATAATTATTGATAACTAAATTAAAATGCAAGAAACTCAATTCCAAAATAAGCACACATATCCACAATTTATTCAATTTTTTTAAACTATAAACGAGTATTTTAATAATAATATAAATTAAAATAATAATAAATTTTCAAAATGAATAAATACCATAATCATAAATTTTAAGCATCAATATATTTATAGAATATAAAATCATATTTAATATAAATATTAGTTACATAAAAAATACCCATATAATAATAATAATAGTTAATATTTATTTATATTGAATCAACATTAAAATTTTAATTTTATAACCATCATAAGTATATTGTTAAAATTGTGCAAATACACATTCAATTTTATTAGGACAATAAACTAATTTAAATAAAAATTATTTTTAACTAATAATATAATTATTATATTAAACTTTTAGTTTATATATATATATAATATATATAATATATATATATATATTTTATCTTTAAAGATTTTTTAGAAAAAATGTCAAAAATAAACCAAATTTATAGTAACATAAACAAAAAAATCCAAGCTTCTTAAAAAGTGCAATTAAAATTTTAAATATATTAAAATTTATATAACTTTAAATTTAAAATAATATTCCAAAAATAATTTCATTTAAATTAAATATAATATTAAATATTTAAATAGTTTTTAAAATTAATAAAATAATACATTAAAAATAAAATATTTATAATATAATAAATATATAAAATATGAAATATTTATGTATCATGCATTGAAGAAAGCATATTTTATTAGTTTATGGAGTATTGTTATACATATTAATGGTGATATTTGATATACTTTTGAGGTGTAGTTTCATTGGTTAGTATGTGATGTAGTATTGGCTAGTTTAGGTTCAAACCTCATGGGAAGAATGAGGATGAAAGCTATTTTGGGTGAATTATGGGTGACAATTAACATTTTTCCATAAAAAATAAAAACCTATATTTATTTTTAAAATCTCTAAGAAAAATGAAATAAAAACACCCAATTATTTTTAGCATCTTTTTCAAAACATTAATATAATTCAAAGTGAGTAAAAAACATTAGAAAGTAACCAAATATATATGAAAAGATTCACAATTATACTGGCTCAATACACATAGGATAAAAGATTAATTTAAAAACTTCACATAAGAGACTTAGAATACATATTAAATATTGCATTGCATGCAGAATATAGAAGCTCAAATGACCATGATAATGATTAGCAATAAATAATGGCTATCAAACTCTCCCCATAAATCATAAAAAGCTTAAAAGTATAAAAAATATTGGTTTAACCTTTAAATTTTTTTTAAAGTTATGTAATAATATCTCTTCATTACTCAAATAATTTTTAAAAAGATATTTATAAGAGACTATTCTTTTTATTATTTTTTTGAAGATAAGTTTTTTTAATAATTTTCATTGTACTCATGTTTTCTGTTATAATCAAAATTTCTTTTACAAGAGATCTTTTGAAATCCACTAGCTACTTCAAAGTAAAATGTAATTGAATACATTAAAGATATGCAGATAGACTAAATGTGACTATTCAAAAGAGTGCCAACTACAATACAACCTAACCACACCAACCTTTTCTCAAATCACACCAAAATTATCTCAACTTTGGGACATTTAAATGCACCTTCTTGAAATGGTCAAGAAAAATGATTTTTCCACATTTGTTGGCAGTTGCTTCTATGGAATATTTGGTTTAGTGAAATGGTCAAGAAGATTGATGTTTCCACATTTGCTGGTCATTTCCTCCATGAAAATTTTGGTTTTAGTGAAATGGTAGAAAATTTGGTGTTACCACATTTGTTGGGCATTTCTTTTGTGTTAAATGATACAATCAAGAAGTTTAGAGATACACCCACAAATTAAAATCTATACAATTACATTATGGGCAATGTTTGTGGATATTAGTAAAATTGTTAAAGTAATATGAGAAAAGGTGGAACCATAAAAACCAAGATAATGAACAGTAACCTTTCTTGATGAGATCTTATTCCAAAACCCTTGAAACAGCTTAGTTACTTCATTCTCAACATTTAAATACAATTTTATAGTAGAATAATTTCCTACTCTTTGCAATAATAAGACTTGCTTGTAATTTAAAAAAAACACAGATTATAAAAATAAAATTCTAATTCCCCTTAAATAAATCAATCATTCCAATATATGTGTAAATAAGTGTAATAGATAGTAATTAAATTGAAAAAAATGAAACTCTACACTTTCCTTACACCAAGTATCTTCGTGGAGTTGCAAAGGTTGGCTCATGCTTATATAAGTGGAGTGGATAGTAATTAAATTGAAAAAAATGAAACTCTACACTTTCCTTACACCAAGTATCTTCGTGGAGTTGCAAAGGTTGGCTCATGCTTATGCATTTCAATTATTTTAAAAGCCGTAGGAAGCAACTACATTGTGGTCCACATAAAACTTTTGAATTTGAAAATGAAACGTTGGGAGATGAGCATAGTTTATGTTTCTCGATGAGCATTTGTCATAGATGTCCTTGATTTCTATCAACTATCTAACTGACTCTATAGAGTCGTGCCTGCTACCTTCTTGTTCCCGTACCACGTGAAAGTTACGGGCAGGGTTTCTGGCGGTGAAAGTTTCCGACCACAAATAATTTCTGACGTTAGTCTATGTAAACGGAGATCGGGTCACTTAAGCGGATGCTAAGAACCTACAATGGAGATAAGGGTTGCCCGGATATATATACTTCCCATGTCTTTTTTTGGTTTCCGTTACTTCCCACACCTTTTAAACGTTTCCATCGACTCCCAATTTTCATAATTTCCATAATATATCACGCCATTATCAAGTGTCATTATCAGAGCGATAGATTGTTTTTTTTTTAATATAACAAACTCCATGATCACGTTTCTGTTGTACACTCACCCATAAATACTGGAGTGTAATAAACTACATGATGATGATAAGCGTTGCCCGGATATATATACTTCCCATGTCTTCTTTTGGTTTCCGTTACTTCCCACACCTTTTAAACGTTTCCATCGACTCCCAATTTTCATAATTTCCATAATATATCACGCCATTATCAAGTGTCATTATCAGAGTGATAGATTGTTTTTTTTTAATATAACAAACTCCATGATCACGTTTCTGTTGTACAATCACCCATAAATACTGGAGTGTAATAAACTTCATGATGATGTTTCTGTTGTACACGCGCCCATACATACTAGAGTGTAATATGCTATTTTTGTTAGATAATATAACTAACGAGAACTGTACCGTACATTGGCAGACTGTAATATATCGCTTTCTTGTCAGAGTTTATAACAAACTACACGCCCCCACTACTGAGCATAAATCCTCTTGAAGGTTCCATGAACACTATGCATAAATTATAACAAACTTGACCTGTAACGAACGCAAACGAACCGGGCATTGTCAATAAGAATATACTGTTTCTTGTCAGAGTTTATAACAAACTACACGAGGCATAAATTAGTTTGAAGGTTCAATGAACATTAAACGAACCGGTCATTGTCAGAAAAGAATATACAGTTTTTTATGTCAGAGTTTATAACAAACTACAAGCGCCCACTACTTGGCATAAATTAGTTTGAATATTGGATGAACTCAAGTACCCACTAGTCACATTAATTGTAAGTGTCACACTCACCAACTAATTACTCATCTGCGTTTAATCCTTTGACTTGTTACAATATAATGGACCAAAGATGTTGGTATAAAGTGTTGTATAAATCTTTTGAGTTGTTACAATACTGATAAGGCTTCTCGCGTGATATAAATCCTTTGACATGTCACAACTAATCATGTGCACACTAAATTCTTCCATGTGATTCGTCTTTCGTAAGTGACAAGTTTGACAAGCTTACCAATAAGACAATCTTCACGTATTACAGGTACAATCTTCACGTATTACAGGTACATGTACAGGTACGGTTGTTTAATATTTCATTTTTTTTTTTTTTTAAGCAGCGAGACCAGACGGCAAGGCTTTGGAAGGAGGCTAACCAATAAAGAATATGACTATGATGGGTGGAAACATAATGTTTGAAATGAATTTTTATTATTTATGAGCTTTAGAGTGTGATGTTGATATGATGTTTTTTTTTATAAGACACCAATTATAATAGCTTTTTAAGACTAGGTATTTAAATTTGAAAATTGTTTTCTTATTTTCTACAATTGCTTCACATTCTTGAAAGTGCAAAAAAGCAAAAATAGCCATCTAAATGTTAAATTTAGCAAATATTAATTACATTATTGAAATTTTAAAGAAACAAAAAGACTAGCAATATTTAGAAAGAAGAAAATAATTTATATTCTTGAATATATATATAAGCTCTAAACACAATCCTTTTATTAAGAAGTATTAATTAGATTTTTGAAACACAAAAACTTAACACCTAAATTTAGAAAGGATAATTCTAATTGCATTTTGGAATGTTCCAAAAAGTAAAATTTAAAAGAAATTAAATTTAAAAAAGATAAAATGATTCTAAAAAAAAAATGTTAAAAAATTGTTGGTAAAATAAGAAAATACGTGAATTTCTTTCATGAAAGTGCACAGAAAATGCACAAAGTTAATGTGTAAATTTAATAGTTGAATCTCTATATAGCGGCCCAAGCCATGGACGTTCTCTGAAACATTATCTACACAACATCTCAATGACATCTCCAATAATGAGAATGAATTTGCATAATTATGAATAAGCAAATAGAATTAGTATTTTTTTGTGATATAGTAAAATTGTTAAAATAAAATTTAAAGATAGTTTGTTTACTAGCAAAAATCCCTATTAAAATTCCTATGGATTAATAGTATTATTCTTTAATAAACCAAAAAAGTCATATGGATTAGTAGTATTTTTAATTAGTAGTAAAAAATAATTAATTTATATATTTTTTTAAATAATCTTAGATTAGAAAATTTTGAATGCTACATTATACAAATAAATTATTTATCTCAAATTTATGGATAAATTTTTTCAATATTTTTAAGAGTTGCAAAACACTGGACATTTAAAAAACCCTATATACTAAATCTTGGAGGGCTATCTTTGAAATCACTAATTATAATAAACTTATTATTAGATATTCCTCTTCATTGCACTATATATTAATTATTTCTCTTCCCTTTCACCACTATGACCACTATAATATCTAATGTAATATGTGTCCCTTAAACAAAAGCCATTATGAATGCCAAAAAACTGAAATGTCCCATAACCCATTTAACCCCTAATTTAGGGTGATCACAAGTACTCTTAGAGAATTACAAAGCCTTCCACAATGCGGCCTCTTACCGCTATTACCATTAAAAAAATTACATTGATTACTTTATAATCCTTAACATAGTAAATCTAAAATTAGGTAAACTATAGTGCACTATGATCTTTAATACAATGATTTCTAGAAACTATGCACCCCAGTACAATGCCATGATAAAGACATTGTAACTCTAAAAGTCATAGTACACATCAACTTTAATACTTAGCATATTAACTAAAACTTATATATACTTAAAGTGGCTTGACATAGTGAAGATAAAGGTGAATCAAATGTAGTTCCTTCAAATTAAATTCCATGAAAAGGGAATATAAAAAATGTTGTATTATGCACATGAGATTTTGACTATTGACATTGATCGAAAAAGCATTTTATGGGATTCAATATATGGTAATGATATTGATGAGTAGTCATAATTATCCCATTATATGATATGATAATGGCCTATATTTTCTAGATAACTTGAGGCCTTAATGTTTGTGTGTCAAGCCCATTTTAGCTATTATGCTTACGATTTCACAACATTAATTTTATGTATATTAGATTTTATAAAACAATATGATATTTTCCACTTTATCGCTCGATGCACTAAAATTAACAAAGTATAGATATGTTTTTCCAAATTTAATTATATGTATTGCAATGTTGATTGGATTCTACAAAAATACCAAAACTGATGACTTCCACAAGGTACACATTGTGATTATCATTACTTTTTCCCTATTTCTGAGTAGAAATATGAATTCTCCTGGGAGGTAGTATAGATAAGTTCCAATTGTTGCTTCAGTGTATCTAGAAAGATCTGCCGGACTCACTAAAGTAAATTTTTTGAGGATTTTTCTTATATTATTTTTTAGCATTCAGTTTTTAAGTGTATGTCTCAATTTTCAATTGCAGAAAGTATTTTTGTCTTGCATAAAAAGATGATTAGAGAAGTGGAAGATATCAACTAAGAACAATAGCCCAAAGGATAAATTACCTCATTCAAAAGAGAATAAACTAAGAAAGAGATAATAGAATTAATGGTATTCTTATTATGATGAGGAGCTAATGGAGACATATATTGATATCCCTACTATCATAAAAATGGTAAGGGTTACTTCTATAACATCCTTCTCTAAATTTGGAGTAAACATATTGTGCTACATAATTTGTTAGCATGTATTAAATGATAGAAGTGATTGTAGGAAGTAGAATCATTACCTGACGCAACAACATCCAAAAACAATCTTTGAATAAATTTCAATACACTAGCCATAGATGTTATAGGTACTTTAATTTTCCTAGCTCAAACAACATGGATCCAGTCAGAAAATTGTCGCTTAAGTTAAGCTATAAAAGATTCAGAAGATTTCTTAAGAATGATGGAATTGCAGCATTGAGGAAATTGGAGAAAATATTGAAGACTTGCAACTCTAGTAGTTGGTTGAAGGTGGCATGGATCGAACCATTCAAGTTATTTCTTGAGTGATCTAGATGCTTATCGCTTGAAATCTCAGAGACAATGTCTAAGACTAAGATTCATCTATGGCTACGATTGTGTGATAAACCCAAATTATGTAGGTTAACTCTTCTTCTCAATTGCACGAGACTACTACTTGAATCATTGATGTAATTTCAAATATATGTGTTGATTTTTAATTAGACTGAGGTAAGTCATGATGACAGTCTACTATTTGTTGGGATGAACAGTCTCTTCCCAACCCAACTTGATAGCGAGAAATGTTTGGTGTAGTGATTGTCTGACTCCTCAAAGAGACATCTTAAGTTACTTATTGTTTCCAAATTTTCATTAAGCATTTACCGAAAATATTATTTTTAAATTTCCATTAATAATTTTGTTTGCAACATTGTGATTTCCATGAGAAAACATCCAACCTAACATGCAAGAGTTTACTTGAGTTAAAATATTCACTTCTTGGAGATAAGTTTTCAATGCGTTAATTTGAAACACATTTGATATAGTTAGTCATATAATATTCGTATAAAACTAACATACACTAATATAAAATATCTCATTATATATTTATATAAATTAATTTATAATCTAATATTATTTTCTCCAAATATTGACTAAGATATGATCAAAACAAATTTGAGGTCAGTTGACCACTAAGGAGATCAGGTAGGGAAAATCAATTGCCAACAAGGTATAGGGATGATGGTCTTATAACTAGTATGTTAAATGTTGTTGAACACTCTAATTATAAATAAGAAATTCAATATGATGAGTGGAGAATATCCATGGAAGATGAATATGAGTCAATACTTAAGAACAAAAATTGGGATTTAGTTGAACTACTTGAAGGCAAACAATGGTACTATAGACAAATGTAAACCTAGGTTGGTGGCAAAGAGTTATTCATAGAAGGAAGGCATAGATTGTGAGGAAACCTTCACCCATGTAGCTAAATTAAACACAATTAGAATGGTAATTGATTTAGCTACTATAAATCATTGGATGATACACAAACTAGATGTGAAACATGTTTTCTTAAATGGTGAATTGAAAGAAGAAGTGTATTTAATCCAACGTGAGGGGTTTGTGAAACAAAGGAGGAACATTTAGCTTGTAGATTGAGAAAAACATTATATTGTTTATAACAGGAACCGAGGTCATGGTATGATAAAATTGATTCATTTTTCCTGCACCATAGTTATAAGCAGAGAAAGAATGACCCTACTATGTATATTGTGTTTGATGAAAATGGGGCAAATAGTTTTGATTTCTTTATATGTAGATGATATTAATCTTATAGAAAATGGATATCATCTCATTAAAGAAATCAAAATTTAGATGTTAGAGGATTTTGATATGGAAAAGCTTAGAGAGTTACACTATTATTTGCGTCTTGAAGTCTGGAGGGACTCTGGATAGACTCTTTTATCTCGAGGAAATTATGTGAGGAGCTTATTGAAAAAGTTCAACATGTATCAGTGAAAAGCTTCCCTAGCGTTGTTACAATAGAATATTAAACTCCATAATGATGATGGTTCTAAGCAGGTGGATTCAACACTATAGAGACGACTAGTTGGGAGTTTGATTTATCTAATTACAATTAGACCTAATTTAGCTTTTGCAGTCATCTCTTTGGCGCAATCTATGTCAAAGCCTCTTGAGAGTCATTGGGTGGAAGCGAATGGTGTCTTAGGGTATATTCAAGGAACCTTGGAATTTGTTATTAAATATACTGATTCATTTGATGTTAGATTAACAGGTTTTTCAAATTCAGATTGGGCTGGAAATCTGAATGATAGACGACCCATAACATGTTATGCATTCAACATTGGGTCTAGGGCCATTTCTTTGAGCAACAAGAAGAAGAAAAATGTATCCTTGTCTTTAGAAGGAGCAGAGTATCAAGCAGTGTGTGCAACAATTTTTAAGGAAGTCTGGTTGAGCAGACTTCTTCATGATGCCGGAGGAAAAAAAAAGGATCCTATAGTTATCAAATGTGACAATCAAATCTCAAGCAAACTTGCAAACAATCGAGTGTTTCATAAAAACTCAAAGCATAGTGATACATAGTTTCACTTTGTTAGAGAGAATGTTTAGTCAAAACAAATTTATATTGAATATTGTAATACTTGTGATAATGTTTCATACATTTTTATTAAGCCCCTTGGATGAATTAATTTTTTTTTATTTAAGGAGATGTTGGGAGAACTAGTGAATCCTTTCTCCATTAAGGGGGAGTGTTGAAATTAATGTAGAATGTTGGAGAGAGTTCGTTCATTAATTGTCTGTGAGAATTAGATTAGGAATTAGTTCCTACACTATAGGTGATTTTTCTAACTCTCGTACTTGCATGTAAACTATTTATTCTTGACGATTTATGACGAATGTGCAGGGCGTTCTGCTAGAGGAAGTCTCCAAGGGAAGCTCCTCACCTGTGAGCTGCACAATTTGAGAATATATCTTGTTTTATTCTATTTTTTAACATTTACAATGAGTGAATATTAGCTAACTAGTTGATGGGTCATATACATAAATAATTTATGTATATGAGGGGATTAGAGTAGTAGTCAAACAAAATTAGTGTTATTATTATGAAGAGTAGTTATCTATCTCAAAGAAAAAATATGACAAGATGGTAGAAAATAATAGACACGTTATTGTAAACTAAAAAGACTCCATATATCAAGAGAGAATAATTTAGCAATTTTTGAGCATAGGAGAGGAGCAAAGGTTAATAATTTCAGAAATAAGAAAAATTATGTGCTTCCTAGAGAGTAGATTCATCTCAATAAGTGTGGTTCTATTTTTTTTTTGTATAACATACAATAATCCATTTGACAATGCATGGAGGTTTCTTTGTAGGCTATGAATATTTAAAAAAATTTGATTTGAGAGTGTAATTATTGCCATATCACAATTATGCTTTTTCTCTTTATTTCTATATGTGTGATTGTTGCATGTATAGAAATATTTATTTATGTGATCAACTAAGTCTAGTTCTGATTTATTTAATTAAGATAAACATATAATAATAGTCATATAGGACATAAACATTAGGTTTTATGATTTATGGTTTATAACATTTTAGTAAATTCTTTTAATAAGCACTTAAATAAATGTTACAAATATTTATTAACATGTTATAAAATTCTTATGCTTTAGCATTCAAGGTTTATGGTTTATAACACTTTAGCAAATGTTTTTAATATACACTTAAATAAAAGTAACAAAGCACTCTTTAAAATGTTATAAATTAATTAGGGTTTAGGTTTTTGGGTATAAGGTATAGGTTTTAGGGTTTGGCGTTTAGAGTATAGGGTTCATGGTTTAGGGTTTATCACACTTTAGTAAATTGTTTGAATTAACACTTAAGTAAAAGTTACAAAACACTTTTTGAAATGTTATCAAAGGCTTAGGGTTTAGCATATAGGGTTTAGGTTTTTTGGTTTAGGGTTTATAGTTTAGGTTTTAGTTTTTATGGTTTAGGGTTTATAACACCTTAGTAAATTATTTTGATAAAAAATTAAATAAAAGTTACAAAACTCTTTTTAGAATGCTATAAATGCTTACGGTTTATGGTTTATAAGACTATAGTAAATTATTATAATAAAGACTTTTTAAAATGTTAGAAATTGCTTAGGGTTTAGGGTTAACAGTCTAGGGTTTATAAAGCTTTGATAAATCCTCTTAATAAACACTTAAATAAAAGTTAGAATTTTTCTAAGATGTTATAAAGTTCTTAGGGTTTATGGTTTAGGGTTTATGATTTGGGGTTTGGTGTTTAGATTTTAGGGTTTATGGTTTATAACACTTAAGGAAATGATTTTAATAAACGCTTAAATAGAAGTTACAATATTTTTTTTTAAATGCTATAAAATTATTAGGAATTATCATTTAGGGTTTATGGTTTATGGTTAGGGTTTAGAGTTTAGGGCTTAGGGTTTTAGGTTTAGAGTTTATGGTTTAGGGTTTAGGGTTTGTGGTTTACAATTTAGGGTTCATAGTTTATAACACTTTAGTAAATTCTTTTAATAAACACTTAAATAAAAATTACAAAACACTTTTTAAAATCTTATAAAATTTTTAGGGTTTAAGGTTTAATGTTTACAGTTTGGTGTTTAGGGTTTACGATTTATGATTTAGGGTTTAGGGTTTGGGGTTTAGAGGTTAGAGTTTAGGGTTTAGGGTTTGGGATTTAGGGTTTAGGGTTTAGGGTTTAAGGTTTGCGGTTTGGGTTTATGTTTAGGGTTTAATGTTTAGGGTCTACAATATTTTGTAAATTATTTGAATAAACACTAAAATAAAAGTTAAAAGATAGTTTTTAAATGTTATAAAATGGTTAGGGTTTAGGTTTTATGGTTTAGGTTTTAGGGTTTGGGGTTTGGGGTTAAGAGTTTAGAGTTTAGGTTTTAGGGTTTAGGGTTTATGCTTTTGTGTTTAGGGTTTAGGGTTTTGTGTTTATGGTTTAGGGTTTATAACTCTTTAGTAAATTCTTTTAATAAACACTTAAATAAAAGTTACAAATTTCTTCTTAAACTGTCCTAAAATTATTAGATTTATGGTTTAGGGTTTAGGGCTTGTGGTTGAGGGTTTAGGGTTTATAACACTTTAGTAAATGCTTTTAATAACCACTCAAAAGAAGCTAAGAAATGCTTGTTAAAATTTTTTAAAATACGTAGGGTTTAGAGTTCATGCTTTATGCTTTAGGTTTTGGGTTTAAGATGTTATAAAATTCTTATGGTTTAGGATTTAGGGTTTAGGGTTTAGGGTTTAGGTCTCATAACACTTCAATAAATTATTTTAATAAACACTTAAAAAAAGGTTAAAAAACACTTTTTAAAATGTTATAAAATGCTCACGGTTTCAAGTTTAATTTGTTATAAAATCCTTAGGGTTTAGGTTTGAGGGACACTTTAGTAAATTCTTTTAATAAACGCTTTAAAAAAGTTACAAAAAACTTGTTAAAATATTATAAAATTCTTAGGGTGTAGATTTTAGGGTTTATGGCTTATAACACTTCAATAAATTCTTTTAATAAACAATTAAAAAAAGTTACAAAACACTTATTAAAATGTTATAAAATGTTTAGGGTTTAGGGCTTTAAAATGTTACAAAACACTTGCTAAATTGTAATAAAATGCTTAGGGTTTACGGTTTATAGAAATTTAGTAAATTATTTAATTCAACACTTTAAAACAAAGTTACAAACTCTTGTTAAAATGTTATAAAATACTTAGGGTTTAGGGTTTGGGGTTTAAAATGTTATAAAGTGCTTATGGTTTAGGGTTTATGGTTTATAATGCTTTAATAAATTATTTTAATAAACAGTTAGAAAAAATAAAAAAATGATTTCTTGGGTTTACAGTTTATGGTTTTTAGGGTTTAGGGTTTTCTAGGGTTTAGGGATTTTTATGGTTTAGGGTTTAAGGCTTTTTAGGGTTTGGGGTTTAGAGCTTAGGGTTTAGGGCTTAGGTTTTGGATTTTAGGGTTTAGAGTTTATAATACATTAGTAAATGCTTTCAAGCTTTAGGCTTTAGGGTGTAGGGTTCATAGGACCTTAGTGAATGATTTTAGGGGTTGTCCATTAGGATTTAAGCATTAGGATATAGAGTTTGGGGTTTGGGGTTTAGGGTTTAGGTTTTATAACACTTCAGTAAATTCTTTAAATAAACACTTAAATAAAAGTTACAAAATTCCTTCTAAAATGTTATAAAATTCTTAGTGTATAGGGTTTACCGTTTGGTGTTTATGGTTTGGGATTTAGGATTTCGGGTTTAGGGTTTAGGTTTTAGGTTTTATGGTTTAGGTTTTATGGTTTAGGATTTATAACACTAAAGTTACAAAAAACTTTTTAAAAGATATAGAAGATTTTCCAGCGTAAATCACATTTAGAAAAACATTTGCCGATGTGTTTCGAACCAACTAGTGTGGTTCATCGTGAGGACAACTTGAGGAGTCAGATCAAGGCTGTCAATTATAGAGGGAGAGCAGATCCTCCGAACGACTAGGTTGACTGGGTTGGCCATCAGTGGCTATCTATAATGGCTTAGAGTAAAATTAAAAAATTAATAAGTCAAATGTATTAGTTATTCAATTTAATATATTTTACTTAGGTTACTAAATTATTCAATCCAACTCATTTATTAAATAAATTATAATTGAGTTTGATTGAATAATTTAGTAACCTAAGTAAAATATATTAAAATTCAATAACTAATACATTTGACTTATTAATATTTTAATTTTATTCTGAGCTGTTGTAGATAGCTGTTGATGGTCAACCCAGTCAACCTAGCCATTTGGAGGATCTGCTCTCCGTATATAATTGATAGGCTTGATCTGACTGCTCAACTTATTCTGACGATGAACCACACTAGTTGGTTCGAAACGCATCGGAAAAGGTTTTTCTAAATGTGATTTACACTGAAAAATCTTCTATATATGTTATGGATCACAAAAGCCTCAATTCAACTTTTTAAAATGTTGTAAAATGGGTAGGGCTCAGGTTTTAGTGTTTATAACACTCTAGTAAATTCTTTTAATAAACACCTAAGAAAAATTTAGAAAACTCTTTTTAAAATGTTATAAAATGCAGAGGGTTTAGCTTTTAGGGTTTCAGGTGTAGCGTTTAGGGCTTAGGGTTTATGTTTTATAAAAATTTAGTAAATTATTGTAATAAACACTTAAAGAGAAACTACAAAATTATTTTTAAAATGTTATAAATTTATTAATGTTTAGGATATAGGGTTTAGGGTTTGGGGTTTACAATTCAAGGCTTAGGTTTTACAGTTTATAAAAATTTAGTAAATTATTTTAATAAAAAGTTAAATAGAAGTTACAAATAACTTTTCAAAATGTTATAAAATACTTAGGGTTTAGGATTTAGGGTTTTTGTTTATGCTTCACGGTTTATGGTTTATAATACTTTAGAAAATATTTTTAATAAACAGTTAAATGAAAGTTACAAAACTCCTTTTAAAATGATATAAAATTATTAGTATTTAGGGTTTGGGGTTTGGGGTTTGGAGCTTAGGGTTTAGGGTTCACTTTTTAGGATTTCTGGTTTATAAGGATTTAGTAAATTCTTTTAATAAACACATAAATAAAAGTTAAAAAACTCGTTTTATAATGTTATAAAATTGTTAGGGTTTAGGGTTTATAAGGGCTCAATAAATGATTTTAATAAATGCTTAAATAAAAGTTATAAAACACTTTTTAAAATGTTATAAAATGCTTAGAGTTTAGGATTTAAGGTTTAGGGTTTTAGGTTTTAGGTTTGGGTTTTAAAGTTTAGGGTTTCACTTTTATGGTTTATAACGCTTTAGTAATTTATTTTAATAAACATTGTAATAAAAGTTATAAAATGAATTTTGAAATGTTATAAAATGATTAGAGTTTATGGTTTAGCATTTAGGGTTCAGGGTTTAGGGTTTAGGGTGGCTACTCTATAGGGTTTATGGTTTATAAGGCTTTAGTAAACGCTTCTAATAAAGACTTAAATAAAATTTTGGGATTTAGAGTTTACAATTTATAAGACCTTAGTAAATGCTTTTAATAAAGACTTAAATAAAATTTTGAAAACGGTTTTTAAACTATTATAAAATCCTTAGGGTTTAGGGTTTAGGGTTTTGATTTTGGGTTTTTGGTCTAGTGTTTAGGGTTTATAAGAGTTTCGTAAATAGTTTTAATAAACACTTAAATAAAAGTTACAAAAAGTTTTAAAAATGTTACAAAATGCTTAGAGTTTCGAGTTTAGGCTTTAGGCTTTAGGGTTTCAGGCTTCAGGTTTAGAGTTTAGGGTTTAGTGTTTATAAAACTTGAGTAAATGCCTTTAATAAACACCTAAATAAATGTTACAGACTGCTTTTTAGAATGCTATAAAATGCTTAGTGTTTATTGTTTAGAGTTAAGGGTTTGAGGTTTATCATTTGGGGTTTAGGGTTTAGGGTTTTGAATTTAGGGTTTTTAACACTTTCGTAAAAGATTTTAATAAACACTTAAATAAAACAAAACCCTTTCTAAAATGTGATAAAATGCGTAGCATTTGGGGCTGACGGATTAGGGTTTGGGGTTTAGTGTGTAGGGTTAAGGGTCTAGGATTTAGGGTTATGGGTTTGTGGTAGAGTGCTTAAGGTTTATAAAATTCTCAGGGTTTAGGGTTTTGTGGTTTAAGGTTTAGGGTTTATGTTTAGGTTTTAAGGTTTATAACAGTATAGTAAATTCTTTTAATAAACACTTAAATAAAAGTTACAAAACACTTTTTAAAATGTTATAAAATGATTAGGGTATAGGGTATAGGGTTCAAGATTTAGGGTTTATGGTTTATAACACTTTAGTAAATTCTTTTAATAAACGCTTTTATATAAAAGTTACAAAACCATTTTTAAAATGCTATAAAATGTTGAGGGTTTAGGGTGTATGGTTTAGGGATTATAAAACTTTAGTAAATGCTTTTAATAAACATTTAAATAAAAGTTGGAAAACACTTTCTAAAATGTTATAGAATACTTAGGGTATAGGATTTACAGTTTAGGGTTTAGGGATATGACTTTATGGTTTAGAGTTTAGGGCTTGGGGTTTATAGAACTTTAGTAAATGTTTTTAGTAAACACTTAAATAAAAGTTAGAAAATGTTTTTACAATTGTTATAAAATGCTTATGGTCTAGGGTTTATGGTTTAGGATTTAGGGTTTGGTGTTTGGGGTCTAAGGTTTAGAGTTAAGTGTTTGTTGTTTAGGATTTACGGATTAAGTTTTATGGTTTTGGGTTTATAACACTTTATAAAATTCTTAGGGTTTAAGTTTTAAGATTTTTGGTTTAGGGTTTAGGGTTTGGGGATTAGGGTTCATGGTTTCGAGTTTAAACACATTAGTAATTGTTTTAATAAACACTTAAATAAAAGATACAAAACACTTTTAAAAATATTATAAATTTTTGAGGGTTTAGTGTTTAGGATTTGGGGTTTAGGGTTTACGGTTAAGTTTTAAGAGTTTAGGGTTTAGGGTTTAGGGTGTAGGGATAAAACACCTCACCTTAAGGGGGTATCTGCTACTACATATTACACATAATGCATTCATCCCATGTAGCCTCGAGGAGTTAGGAAGAAAAATAAATAAAAACAAAAACGTTTATGAAGAGGGGTGAGAAAACAAAGGTCAAGATATCTCGTGTAACACAATTTACTCCCTCCTACACTTACATACCCAGGTGTGGTCTTCCCTAATTATAGATACTCATAAAATTCTTAGGGTTTATGGTTCATGGATTAGGGTTTGGTATTTAGGGTTTATAACATTTTAGTAAATTCTTTTAATAAGCATTTAAATAAAAGTTACCAATAGTTATTAACATGCTATAAAATTATTATGCTTTAGCATTAAGGGTTTTTGTTTTATAACACTTTAGAAAAAAATTTTAATATACACTAAAATAAAACTTATGAAACACTCTTTAAAATGTTATAAATTAATTAGGGTTTATGTTTTGGGGATTAGTGTTTAGGGTTACAAAAAAATTTTTAAAATGTTATGAAATGCTTAGGGTTTAGGTTTTAGGGTATAAGGTATAAGGTTTTGGGTTTTGGGTTTAGAGTATAGGGTTTAGGGTTTAGGGTTTATAACACTTTAGTAAATTATTTTAATTGACACTTAATTAAAAGTTACAAAATTCTTTTCGAAATGTTATAAAAGGCTTAGGGTTTAACATTTAGGGTTTAGGTTTTTCAGTTTAGGGTTTAGCTTTTATGGTTTAGGGTTTATAAGAACTTAGTAAATTATTTTGACGAAAAATTAAGTAAAAGTTACAAAACACTTTTTAGAATGCTATAAAATGCTTAGGGTTTAGGTTTTATAAGAATTTAGTAAATTCTTATAATAAACATTTAAATGAAAGTTAAAAAACACTTTTTAAAATGTTATAAATTGCTTAGGGTTTAGGGTTAAGAGTCTAGCAATTATAAGGCTTTGGTAAATCCTCTTAATAAAGAGTTAACTAAAAGTTATACTTTTTTTGGAATGTTATAAAATTCTTAGGGCTTAGGGTTTAGGGTTTATGATTTGAGGTTTGGTGTTTAGAGTTTAGGGTTTAGGGTTTATAACACTTTAGTAAATGATTTTAATAAACACTTAAATAGAATTTACAATATCTTTTTAAAATGTTATAAAATTATTAGGGTTTATCATTTATGGTTTAGGTTTTATGGTTTAGAGTTCAGGGTTTAGGGTTTGTGGTTTAAAGTTTAGGGTTCATAGTTTATAACACATTAGTAAAATGTTCAAAAATGTTTAGGATTTACGGGTTAATGTTCACAGTTTGAGGCTTAGGGTTTAGGGTTTGGGGTTTATAGGTTAGGGTTTAGGGTTTAGGGTTTGGAATTTAGGGTTTAGGGTTTAGGATTTAGGGTTTAAGTTTTGGGGTTTTGGGTTTATGTTTACGGTTTAGTGTTTAGGGTCTACAACATTTTTGTAAATTCTTTTAATAAACACTTAAATAAAAGTTACAAAATAGTTTTTAAAATGTTATAAAATGGTTAGGTTTTAGGTTTTATGGTTTAGGGTTTATGGTTTGGCACTTAGGGTTTAGGGTTTATGTTTTTTTGTTTAGGGTTTAGGGTTTTGTGTTTATAGTTTTAGGGTTTTGTGTTTAGGTTTTATGGTATAGCGTTTAAGGCTTGGGGTTTAGGGTTTTGGGTTTAGGTTTTTGGGATTAGGTTCTAGGGTGTGTGGCTTAAGGTATACAACAATTTTGTAAATTCTTTTAATAAAAACTTAAATAAAAGTTAAAAAACACTTTTAAAAATGTTATAAAATGCGTATGGTTTAGGGTTTACTTTATAGGGTTTAGGGTTTAGGGTTTATAAAACTTTCTTAAGTGCTTTTAATAATGACTTAAAAAATGTTACAAAACACGTTTTAAAATGTTAATAAATGATTCGGTTTAGGGTTTAGGGTTTACAGTTTAGGTTTTATAA
>APFE030068329.1:2441-18954 GCA_000404065.3 Pinus taeda
AAATATTCTTATGGAATTGCACACTTCTCCCTTAGGAGGGCACTCAAGATTTTTAAAAACTTACCACAGGGTTAAGAAGGAATTTTTTTGGGATGGCCTTAAATCAGATGTTCAAAAGTTTGTGGTGGAATGTTTGGTTTTCCAATAAAATAAAGTTGAAACAATTAAGACCCCAGGTCTATTACAACCTTTATCCATTCCAAGCCAATGTTGGGAGGAGGTTTCAATGGATTTTATCACATGTTTACCCTAGTCCAAAGAAAAGAGTGTCATCATTGTGGTAGTTGACAAACTTACCAAGTATGCACAATTTTGTGCATTATCACATCCATTTAAATCCAGTACAGTTTCTATTGCATTTATGGAAACAATTCAAAAGCTACATGGAAACCCAAAGATTATTGTAAGTGACAGAGATCCCATTTTTACTAGAAATTTTTGGACAAGATTATTTTCTTGTCTCAGTACCCAGTTAGCTCATAGCTGATTTTATCATCCTTAATATGATGGGAAAACTGAGATAGTAAACAAATTCTTGGAAGGATATCTTCATTTCTTTGTATATGATAAATAGACATAATGGGTCAAATGGTTGCCTCTGGCCAAATGGTGGTATAACACTTCCTTCCATATTGCAGCAAAAATGACCCCCTTTATGGCACTTTATGGATATCATCCACCAACCATCACATCATGTTTAAGAGAAAATTCTAAGGTTCAAGAAGTGGAAGATCACATCGAGCATCAACAACAAGTTCTCCAACTCTTAAAGGATAACCTCACGTTGGCCCAAAATAGAATGAAACAACAAGCAGATCAACATCGCAACAAAAAGAAGTTTTGATGTAGGTGACTGGGTATTCCTACAGCTACAACCATATAAACAAATGTCCCTCAAGCAAGCTAAGAAGTATAATAAATTATCACCAAAGTATTATTGTTCATACAAGGTGTTGCAAAAGTTTGGTGCAATGGCATACAAATTGGAGCTTCTTGCAGCTTCCTGAGTGCACCTAGTTTTCCATGTTTCATGTTTAAAGAAGGTTATATGTGACAAGCTACCAGTTCAAACAATATTACCAGAACTTGATGAGGATGGAAAAATCATATTGGAAACAGAAGAAGTCACAGAAATAAGAACTCGACAGCTACGAAATCGATCAATTTCGGAGTATCTCTCAAGTGGAAGAACTTATCCACTGAAGATTCCACATGGGAGGATGAGAATTTTATACAAAAGCATCACGAACTACTCAAGCATTGAGGACAACGCTTTTCGGAAAGAGAGGAGCATGTTAGGTCCCTATAATACTAGTGATTCCCCCATTACTATTGTCATTGTATCCCTTATTTTTATTATTGTGCCCCTATTGTCCCCATATTGTTATTAGTATGCTCCATAGAAACCCACTATTGTTATTATTGTACCCTTATGTTATTATTGTTATGTTGACTTGATTATTTATGACCCCTTAGACTCCTATATATAGAAGGGAGGTTTATTCATTTGTATCATCCAAGAATTGTTCATTTCTGTAATGTAAAGGAGGTTGCCCCTCGAAGACGCTAAATTCTAAGGTGTTGGTCTATATTTTCTATCTTTGTGTGAGCTGGTTTCCTAACATGTAAATTGTAAATTATCCTATATCACCCTAAATATTCATTCATTTCATCACTTAACCATACATTCACATCTCATTACTCAACCATATCATTTGCAATTTTTGACCAATATTGTTGGCCACATCTCCTTTTGAAAAACGAATTGTTGCATCATGGAGAAATTGTCTATACAACCTAAAGGATTAGTTTATGCATCTACAAAACAAGAACAAGAAATTACTGTCATTTTAAAAATATAAATAAAATTTGATTTGAAATGACCTAAAATATGGTCATTTCAAAAAAATAAAATACATAAGTATATGATGAAAAAGGACAAAATTTACAATGATAAAAACATGAATATGCAACATGCACATAAGTATGATGGATAAGAAAACATAGTGCATGAAATATGAAATCATAAAATAAGGTCCTAATGGTCGTGAGTATTCAAAATTTAAAATACAAACTATGATGCAACCTTCATGGATATAAAACAAGTGTTGAAGGTGTGTACAAAAGGTAGCACGGTCATAAGTAAATGAACTATGATGCATTAACACAAGTGACAACCAAAATTTAAAATGGACATGACAATTAAACATTGAAACAATAAAAAAACATTTCAAAGTTATACTCTGCATATTCTCCTTCATCATCATAGCCAAACTCAGCTCAGAGTCAGAGAGAAATACTGCACATTCACCCATAGTGTAAGGAAGCCTTGATCAAAGGAAAAAACACAGAGTAAAGGTAATTTTGTAGGAGAGAAATCATGTGTTATGGAGAGAAATCATGCAGTGTGGTGAAATAAGGAGAAGAAGAACCCCGAGAAGTGTGGATAAATAAGGAAATGAAAACCTTGTGTTGTAGTGAGAATTTAAAGAAATTTTGCTTGTTTAAGGAAGGAGAAAGCGATTGGGATTTCCTCTGTGTCGAGCTCCAACAAAATCCATAAATTATGTAGAGAATTCCTCAATTAACGCAATGAATCCTAGAAATAAGGTAAGTGTCAATTCCAAAGACTCCTCAAACAGCTAAAATGATTTCGAAAAAAGTTAAACTCCAGATTTTGTTTAAGATGTGTCACAATGAGAGAAAAATATGACTTCAGTTCTGGATTTTCAATGCTTTGTCATCTTCAAAATCCTCTGCCACCTGTAGAATCCACGATTTCTCAAGATACTCGAAATGAGTTTAATTGAAACTATATGTTTACATAGGGAAGACAAATCATTAACAAGAAGTTTCTACAACTTTTTCTACAAACTCTTCTTGCAGTTTAGGTATCAAAACCACGATTTCCTCATGCAATTTTTGTCAAAAACTTTGCACAGTGAATGTTATTTCAAAAATACAGTACATAGTTTCTAAAATAGAGGAGGATTTTCATAAAATTTTATGAGGGAATTTTGCAAAAGGAGAGAGATTTAAATACAATTTGCAAAAAAAGTGAGGGATTTTTCTTACAATGGAGATATTTGTTTTTGGTCTTTTACATGGTTAGAATTTTTCTTCACTTAGATTTACAAATAGAGAACCTTTTGTTGATATTATTTGCAGCAAAAGTCAAAGAAATCGAAGATTTATAGGCAAAGGAAGTAATCTCATTTGTTTTCAAAAGCTAAGGAGATCTGGTAGGTACATTTAACAAGATTGTTATTGCATGAATAAGGAACATTTTGTTTGTTATCTTCATAATGAGATTATTTACTAGGCAAGGTTATATAAATTGGTATACAAAGCATATGCAAATGGCAACAAAAATGGAACCCAAAGACTTCAAAGTAGAAAATTGGAGTAAGGAAGTAGTGGAGAAATAATTTCAAGCAGGACTACTAGAGTTCCTTAGGAAGTTTAATGGCCACAATGACGAAATCACACAAGAATTCATAGAAATTTTTGAAAATGGGAAAACTATACCAGTGAATCCAACTTTCATATCTCAAGAATTGGAACTTCCTCTAATAGGAGAAGAATATCATAAAGTTTTACATTTTAAAGAGAAAGGATGGACCTTTTTATTAGAAAAACAAAGGAAGGGGACTTTTGATAGGACAAAAGGAATTTTAAGGGATTGGTTCAAAGAGCCATGGTAAGAATTAGTTGTGATCATCCAAAAATATTTTACTTGTGACAATAGGCACACTATAGTCTACCTTTACCATATAAAATTTCTTCAACATATCAAGGGAGACTGTAAAATCGACATTCCTTACTTATTTTCAAAGATATTGACAACAATGATAGAAAATGTAAACAAAAACCAGAAGCTAAAGAGGCTAATATCTATCTTTGTGGGTTGATCAAGATACTTGTTGAGTATCACACAAGGAACTAAGGGATACTTTGGAATGATTTTTTAGCCAAACATCACTTTGATGACCAAATAACATTGAATGAGGAAAGGTTTGAGCAATTACATGTCACAAAAAGTATCATGAATTCTCCTTTATATCCAGGGACAAGATTGAAAAAGAAGCAGGATGGTGTTATGATTGAGAAAGAAAAATAATTTTTTTCCATTCCTAGGAGATCAAGAAGAAAACAAAAAGAAGAACCAAGAAACCAAGGGAAAGACCCATAAATTGAGAATATTGAAACCAAACCTTCACAACCATCAAAACAAATTGATGAGATCATACAAATATTGGAGGAGGAAGCTCGAAAAGAGCCCATAGAAAAAGAATCTTATTTTGAGGATTCTTGGGTAGCAGCCACCTCATCTCATTCATATGCTAAAGAGGTAAGGAAAGAATCCAGAATTGCACAATGAGGAATATTTGAAGAAAATAGCAGAGTTGACTAGTGAGCTAGAGGACAACAAAATCATGGAAAGACACTTGAAGAGGGAGAAAAAAATGTACAAGGAAAACAACAACAACATAGTCAAAGAAAACAATAAATTGAACAAGCAAATCAAAAATATTGAAACTCATAATATGCTCATTTCTAAAAAAGCCTACATATGGCTAAAAGAGAAGAAGATATGGCAATATAAATATGAAAAACAAAAAGTAAAAGTTGTCATCTACAACGTAGAGGAACATGAGGGCATTGATATTCTACTTAGAGCTGCATAGGAAGAGGCTACAAGTTCAGGTACAGTAGGGGCTTCATCACTCACAAGGTCCAAATGAAGGAAGCAAGCATGAGGACATGCTTCAGCATTAGCAATGGGGAGATGTTGGCCCTCAATTTTGGTCATTTTTGCCTATCTTAAACCTATCCATTTACCACCATATTCCATCGTATTTCACTTACGTATGCTTAATTTTACTCTTATCTTTCATATTCAAGTAACTAAATTAAGTTTTCTAATTTTTAGAATTTTTTGTAAAAAATGGGTTTTAAGAGTAAATTTGGACTGCACTAAAAATTCTTGTAATAGCCCTGTTAAAGTCATATGTGCAGGACATCTGGGTCAAAGTTGAGCACATATTTGGAAAGCTTGGGAACCAAGGATGGATGAACACCTATTGGTTTGGTCAAACTGAGCAAACATAGGCCTGGTCAACATTGGTCAAACTTGACTTGTCATTCGAAAATCCCTATTAAAAAGTGGCATAATATTATTTTTTGGGATTTTCCTAATTTTATGAACCAGACTTGATGAGTTCGACCTGAATGGATGGATTAGGATATATAAATATTGTTAGAACCATTGTAGCTAAGTTTTTTGCTAATTTTCTTATTTAGACTGAGTTTATGAACCATTCATGTATGTAATTTGTATTCAGACTATTGGATACTTTTTGATAATTTGAAGAATAATTTCTATTGTTATAAGTTGTTGTTCATGCTATAGATATTTTCATAAGTTAGCTGTCGCTGAGAATTCCTTAGGTGTACAAGGTAAGGTTGGAGTTCCCCCATACCAAGCTAAGTACACTTTGATTACATTAGCATAATCTTAATTTCAATATTTCTTGTTTCATATTTATGATTTAGTTATTTAAATGTGTGATGATTTTTATGTGATTTTGGGATGATGTTAGTTTAAAATCAAATTTGCATATGAAAGGACACACAAGAATTTAAGTTAAATTCTCTTTCTATCAAGTTATGAATCATAGCTAAAATCATCCTTTTTTGCGTTTCCTGTATTATTTCTTGAATTACAGTTTTATTTGATGTAATGGTAATGTTATTGGAGAGGAAGGACAACTAGGACCTCCTAAGTTAGGAGCCTCTTCTCTTTCTATCTACACATGACAAACCACTACTATTTAGTTTCTCTTCCTAGGGACAATATTGTGAGGAAGGACAACCAATACCTCTTAAGTTAGGAGCCTCTTCTCTTGCTTGCTGCATCTTGAACGATAAAATTTTTAGTCTTTTAAAACTTAGAATATATTTGTAATATGCACTTCCTTTAACCTTATATTATTGCCTTCCTAAATTGACTTCACCTTAAATCCATATATTTTGGACATGCTTCTAAGTCTATAAACCCAGATTGACAAGTAAAACACATGTGTTAGTTTACTTCTTAAATTGACCTTACAATAATCACTTGAACAATCTTTGATCACTGAACAAACTACCACCGACACTAGTACTATTAACAAAATTGCACAAATTCACCATCACAATTTTACAAATTCAATTATGCTTATAAATAATTTTGGATCAATATTTTTATTCTTTTATCTTTAGTTAAGTTAAGCTCAAAAATATTCATTTTTTCCTTTGTCCTGCTTCTATCACATTTTATGTATGTGCTCCCCAAATCTTCTAACTCTCATTACCTATTTCTACAAGAAAAATTGAGCTTAACAACTCAATTTTTCTATTTTGTATTTTTTCAAAATTTAGTAGAGCTTTTCTAATTTTGGAGCATCGCTAAGTTTAGATTAACTGCTAAAAATCCCTCTTAACTATCCATGCCACCATATTTGTTTTCAACTCATTCATGCCTTTATTTAAAAGCTTAGTGCTTTGCTTAGTTATGGCGAAACGACTATATTCCATAAGTTGCTGACTCGTTCACACATAAGTACTCCATATTGGCATAAACACCAAATTTTATTGTTTCCTACCCATTCATGCATTCAAAATATAAAATATAGGCCAAAGGGATTTTAAACAAAAGCACTAACAAATATGACTTTGTGCATCCCTTTGTTTTGAGCTCTGGGGGCTCATTTTCTTTTATAATTTTATACACCCTTAGTCATCATGCCACATCAAACCAAGTCCTTTCCTTTTGCTTTGTCCCCAGACTTTATTTCACTGTGCACCATTAAAAATTCTTCTAGTGTGATGTTTCCCACATGCTTTTCTTAGTGGTCCACAACACTGCCAGCTATGTCACCTGTACTCGAGGTTGTCCCAAAGTATAGTCATCATGGAGCTTCCTCCTTTGCACCTTATGTTTCCTTTCGGGGTGGTGCATTTGGGGTGATGTGTCCCAAGTACTTTCTTCCTATTCTTGGCTCTACCATTAGCTGCCGCCATATTTTGGTGCTGAGTTAGCTCGAATTAATGTACCATGTGCTTATTTGAATCCTTCTGAGGTCTAGGGATAAGGATGAGGTCTCCCGATGGGAACCACCACCATATTTGTGATTCAATAAATGATAGGTAGGGGTGAGTTGTTTTCCACATACTCCTAGATCCTAGTCATCCGATGTGTCCTCGCATGCACACCTTATAAACCTTCTCAGGAAGCCCTTTGAGGGATATGTTTTCTAGATGACATCATGCTCATGTCAATGAAACCACATGGTGACATAGTAGTGGTGACATGTTTCAATTATATTTGGCCATTTGACTACCTGAAAATGCTAAAAACACATGCCATGTGTCCCCTATGCCGATGTCATGCTAACTTCATCATGATCTAGTTAAATGTTGCCATGCATCACCATTTGATTTTTCAAGAGTACGGAGGAAGGAAGGGTCTAGAGCTATGTCTTTTCAACCATTTCCTTCATTAAAAAATTATAAGTGCTCTAGGTCTTTTACTACTTCTTCTGCTATGCGCCACATTTGTCAGCCTTACATCATCCTGTGTCTCAAACTTATGCGTTGTGCCTTGCTGTTTTGGGGAAGTCCTCCTAGGGTGAGTGTCCCTGGGGACCTCCTACAGTTAAACTACACTAATCAAATTCCTTTGCCACATGTTTTTCTTTGTTGACACCTCTCGGGCTAATGTCATCCTGAGTGCTTCCTTTGTATGTGACTTTTGAACCATCCAGGGAACCTCTTGTGAGGATTATGTGTTACGAGGGATCCACTGCTGCCAATAAGAAATCATTCTGCCTTCGTGTTATAAGCCACATCCACTAAAATCTCTATTTTAGTGGCTCTTTCAAAACACTCCACCATGTTTTGAAAAAGTGCCAAACTTTCACCAAGTTTTCCCTTCGACCAACTTTAACTCTACAACCTTTGACCTTGAGAGTACTAAACTTTAAATGGTAATAACCTCTGATCTAGGAGGCCTTTTTGAACTTATATATACTAGTGGAAAACTCATTTAGATCTTTATCCATATGAGTGGGTCCCAAGTCCTTTTGAGTTGATTTTCTAAATTAAAAATGGCTTCAAAGTCAATGCACCTTCTCCATCTTTCCCTTTACAATACTTTGAGCTAATCCTCATTCTTCTTGCAATGATATATACTTTTTCCTTCATCTTTTTTACCTTTTCCATCAATGACAACACATTTCTAACATTCTCCCCCTTTGGTATTAATGGAAACACCATTCAAACAAAACACCACCATAAAGAAACAAAATCAAAGTGTTATTTTTATTTCTCCTTTTTCTTCTCCATCTTTGGATGTTTCTCCCACTATGATGCACTTTTCCTTTGTGTATTGTTGCTTTGGTGTACTTCTTGTTTTTTGGTGTTTCCTCTCCCCCTTTGTTTTTTTTGAGGTACTTCTCTATTTTGTTTGAACACTTCTCCCCATTTGACATCAATGTAAAAGCTACCAACATGTTCCCCCTATCAACAATATCCCCCTATCGTTTTCATCCTCTCTACCTGGTAGCTTTCATCTTAATACGTTGAATTCTTATTGGCTCCTTTTCTTCCTCTTAAGGAAGATCTAGTGGAGAGATTCAAGGGGAACTACCCTGAATCTCTTCCTTAAATACTCAAACTGATCTCTTCAGAGAGATTTGGTGAACATCTCAACTACTTTCTCTTTGGTAGGTACATACTTCAACTTGAAAATATTATTTACAACTTTCTCTCTTAAGAAATGGTACTTGATTGGAATATGCTTTGTCATGGAATGAAAAACATGATTCTTGGACATGCTAATGGCACTTGTATGGTCACAGATAATAGGAATAGGTTGATCATAGAACACTTGTACATCTTGCAAAATTTTCTTCATCCATGAGAGTTGTGTGTAAAAAGAAGTTGTTGCTATGTATTCTCCTTCAGTAGTAGATAGAGAAATTGAAGCTTGCTTCTTTCCCAACCATGAAACTATAAATAAAGGACCACCACTAGTGCTATTTTGATCATCTACATCACGTGCCCAACCAACATCAGTAAAAGTAGCCAGTGAAAAATATTTACCTCTGGGGTAGTAAATTCCATAGTCCATCGTGTCTCTCAAATATCTAAGAATGCTCTTGGATGCTAGAAGATAGATCTATTTGGGGGTTGTTTGAAATCTTCCAACAATACCAACTTCCTCCATGATGTCTAGTCTTGAGGCCATCAAATATAGGAGGTTATGAATAATAGATTTATATCAACTATAATCAACCTTTAGTGATTCATTAGTATTGTTAAGCTTATAACCTCTAACCATTAGTGTGATCACCAATGAGTGTTCCTCCATGACAAATTTCTTTAATACTTCCTTGTGATACTTTCTTTATGAGGTGAATATACCTTTAGAAGACTATGCAATCTACAAGCCAAGGAGATGAGAAATTTCTCCAAGCATAGACATCTCAAATTATACCTTCATGTCAATGGAAAAGTGGTATGTTAGTTGATCTGAATCACTAGAAAATATAATATCATCAACATAAACAAACACCACTAACAATTTTCCGTCATTAGTTTTATCATATAGTTTATTATTTGTTGTGCCTCTCTTAAAACCACACTTGAGAAAGTAATTGTTCAACTTGAAATACCAATCCCTTGGGTCTTGTTCAATACCATACAAGGCATTTTCATTTTGCAAACATAATCAGGTTGATCTAACAGCTGAAAACTATCTAGCTTCTCAATGTAATTGTTTCTTGTAGTTCTCCATTAAAAAAAAGCAGATTTGAAATCCATGTAATATATCTTGAATTTCTTGAAACAAGCAAATGCCAAAAACATTATAATCTCCTCTAATCCAACAACAAGAGAGAACGATTCATCAAAGTCCAAACCTTCAATTTATGCATAGCCTGTGCACACTAATCTTGCCTTGTTTCTAACCACTTCACATTTTTTCCTAAAGACCCACTTTGTGCCAATAAAATTCTTGTTCGATAGTTTAGGAACAAGATCCCATGCATGATTTTTCTTCATCTGACCAATTATCATCCTAGATGGCTTGCAACATCCTTTGGTTTAATCATAGATAAAAGGCTACATGCACTTGAGTAGCGAGATTTAACAATCCTCATCTTATCTACACACATATATTTAAATCACCAATAATTTGGTTAGCTGGATGGTGTTTTTGCACATACCTTGTAGGATATTTGGGATGAGGATTGAAGGGTTCTTCATTATCTTCATCTGAAAGTGAATCATCAATCTTTTCATTTCTGTTGATTGGATCATTTGAGTTGTTCTTTACTGGTTGATTAACTTCAAATTAAACATGCTTATCTACTTTGATATCAATGCAGTCTACTATCCTCTTTTTATTCTTATTTTAGGATCTATAACCCTTGTTATTATGATAATATCCAAGAAAAATTCCTTCATCAATTCTTGCATCAAACCTGCCAAGCTTGTCAGCATTCTTATTGATATAAAAATTGCTTCCAAATAATCTGAAATGATTGACTATAGCAAGCCTACCATACCAATGCTCATATGGAGCCTTATTACTATTTGGCATGGCGTATGCTTTGTTGAATATCACAAATTTTGTGTGAATGACTTTAACCCAAAATATTTGTTGAACATTTCTTTCTCCCATCTAGCTTTGGCTAACTGTTGAATTGATATATTGGATCTAACAATGTAAACTATCAAACACGAACTATAAATTCAAAATGCGAAATCTAGCTAGAAACCCCAAAAAAACATGAAAAACAACCTAAAATTGAAAAATGTTGATGCTGGAATATTGTTTTTTTTTGGGTGAATTTTCAGTATTTTTTAAAAATGACAGTGAAAGCCAATAGAAACCATTTTTTGAGCAAAAAACACCCTAAAAACATAAGATGTTGACGTTCGGTTAACATCTTTTTTTTCAAGGTAAGTTTTCAATATTTTTTAGAAATGGCGTCAAGGATAAAATATTAGGATTCCAAAAAACCTTAAATTTCCAATAAATTTAAGGGATGATATTAAAAATAAAATATTGCGTCTCTGAAAAGCATTAAAATTTCAATAATTTTCAACCATGCTGTTAAAGATAAAATACTTATAACTATTTTTAACGATAGCAATAAAGATAAAATATCAGGACTAAAAACCTCAAAATTTTGACAATTTTTCAACCGTGACATTATGGAAAAAAATTATCACCAAAAACTTTAAAAATGAACACCTGAATGAAAGAGTCATTATACCAAGAGTAATTTTTTTTTTTAAATGCTAAAAGTATGAGGACTTTAAAATCTTAGCCTAAGACAACTTGACACGTTGCAACAAAAATTTAAAAGTCAACCATCAAATTGACACGCATTATAGGCAAAATTGATCCATTGTAATGAACACTTAAAGACCAACCATGAAATTGACACATTCTGAAGGCAGATTCAGTCCTTTATAACGAAAAATTTAAAATCAACAATCAAATTGTAAGTTCCTGCCTTACCAACCATCAATAATATAGAGGTAGAGGTCACATTAATCACTAATACTCTTTTTTTTTTGTAACATTACTAACTTAGTTATCATGTAATCATGTTCCTTCATCTATTTCAATATAACAATATCACATAAGAAGTCAGGAATAACTTTCCCTTAAAACCAATTCCGAAACACATTTCTCCTCAAGTTTAAAAGAAGCTCTTTTCATACTTATATGTGAGCTCTAAGTAAGATTGGAAATAAATTCCGCCATAATGCCATGTGCAAGCATTAAGTTAGATCAACCTATTTGATCTCCTAGATTATGCTAAATAAGCTATACTTATTGACTCTTGACATCATAACCATAAAAGTAAGCTACAAGAACCTAAAATAGTATGCTTTTATCACATATAAGTGTATGAATATTAACCTACTTGTAACAAGATAACTAAAGGAGGAATATGCCTCTCTTCATCAATAAATCTAATAAATATGAAATGTTTATTGATTCATCAATTAAGAACTCCCAATAGCATTTCTTCATTCATGAGACTCGTATAATGAATGTTTCAGCAAGAGAAATCACTGTTACAAATTCATAAGCATATTATTTGTAAAAAGTGCCAAATAAAACAATGGCTTTTCCAAAATCGAGCACACTAGTTGTTTGCTACATCCATTAAAACATAATATTGCACCCATGAATACATGCATCTCAGACAAAAATTATTGTGCTTATTTGCACAAAATCCTATAGAATTAGTCACTATAAAATTGTTTCCAACAACAACCCTTTTTCAAATGAGAGCTTTAGATATAAAAGTAACAACTATTCTATTCTCTATTGACAATCCAACAACTTATTAAATTCATTTTCACATTCATACAAAAACTTGCAGATATATAAAGCTGCATCCATTAAATAATCTATTTATCAATTCTCTATTAGATAAAAGCTACAGTAAGTAGGGCATTTACTCCAACAATTATATGCACAAAAACTACATCCATTGAAGTTTTGAAAAAAAAAATTGCAAGAATGAAATCTACAAGCTACAATGATTGAGGCCTTTTGGAAAACACTTTGCAAGCATGTAATCTACAGCCATTGAGGCCTTTTGACAAACACTTGCAAGCATGCAATCTACAACCATTAAGGCATTTTGTCAAACAGTTGGAAGCCACAATCTCTTAAGGCAATTTGACATGAATCTAGGATTCCTTCTCAACCTATTTAGCTCATAAAATTTATAAATTAATTCTTCCAATGAAAAAATATTAAAACAAGGACTAAATCATCTTATTCTTTCACCCAAAACTTGACAACAACTGCACACAATTGGCAGCAACAATCTGCAAAATTGCCCAAATTTACGATCTAGGTTTTGAAAAGTATTGTTTTGGAATCATGTCAGGTGTTTACAGGTACTTTTGGTAAGGATACTCACTGATGTTGTCCTGAATCATTAAGAAAACACCCATGGATGCAATTGTTTAAACTAGAAAATATTCTAACTCCTAGAATCTCATTTACAAATTTTGTCAAACAGATGGCATGCAAACTTGAATATACAACCACGAATAAAAAAGATAGTAACACAAAATTAAGTTATAATTACTTATATATTTCCCAAATACTTTTTTAAATCATTTCATCTACTGTAAGTGAGTTGAAGGGATTTTAGATTCATCAAACATTATTTTCATTCAATCATTCCATCAAACACATGGAAATCATCCTCAATTGTTAAGAATCACTCCAAAATAAAAGTTAACCACTGATGATTATTTTAATGCCTTATGTATCCTTACTTGTCATCTACATTTTCAAGGATTAAGCACATAATGACAGAAAATTACCTCAATTACTTTCCTTCAAACTCTTGGCTGTTGTTATGTTACATTTTTATTCTAAGGGCCAATCTAGTGATTCCTTCGGGTATATGTTGGGTATGTGTCACTTTCCTTACTTCTCCCATAGGCTGCAAGTTAGCACCTATTCATGCATAATAATGTGCATATATAATAAAAATAACAACATTTCCCATTTATGAATTTTTCCAAACACTTTGCAACGTATCCTGATACCATTTCTAAAACATGTATCTAGGTACCTATTTTAATTAAAATGAAACAAAACCATAACTAATGAAACTCTTACCCAAGTCCTTTGTAAATTCTTTATTGGAATTACCTTCAACAAGATTTGGCTTTCCTTTCTCAAATGTTAATCAAATGTGCAACTCCAATCGGTGAGAATATGATCCATCTCTAATTCCTTAACCAACTAATTTGAACCATCTAGCTTTCCACCCAACTATATCCATGGAGAACTTCTCCCCCTAGAACCCCCGCGCTGTAAGAGCTCAAAAGCAGTACCGAAATATAGTAGTAGAGAGATATACAAGGCAATATGAGGAATATAAGATTTAGTTCCTCTCAATACCACTCATGTTCAACTCCATTGGGTAGAGATACTTAGTAATTTAGATTAGTATTTGGCTACTCTCCAAATCTCTCCCTCTCACAAACTTCTTCAAATATCTCATGCTCTTTGTATCACCATGCACCTCCCCCAAGTAAGAATACATGAAACACATATATAGGAGGAGGAACAAATTCTTGTCATAAAATATGAGTAATATGCATGCATTTTATTCCATTTAGAGGAGTGTAACTCATGCCATTAAGGAGAGGTATACATGCCTTAGTTACGGAGAGCATCACATATGCATTAAAGAGAGCGTAAGAGGAAACTTTTATGACATGTATTTAATGCGTGTAAGAGGAATATGTCATTTTTTGATGAGTGCATAAAAGAGAGTGTAATGTGTTATTAAAAAAGAGAGAGATTTACATAGATCCATGAGAGTCATCAAGGAGAGAGGTGTGAAGTGATTGAGCAGATGAAGGTGACTTGTAATTCCCTTTTACTAATAGTATCATAGTCTCATAAAAGATAATAATAATAATATTAATTATTAATAATATTGAGGATTAAGTCGAGATTGAACTATTAGGATTGAGTAATGATAATTTAAGTGATATTCCTTCAACTATACTTGATTACTCATTGATTCAAGGTGACTTAATATTTTTGGAAAGTCATACTTGAGATGCTAGATGTGACTTTCTATTTTTATAAAATCACTCCAAAATTTTTCAGAAATGAGATTTTATTAAGGAAATTCATCCATGAGCTGCCCATGAGTGGTATTTTTCTTTCAGAGAATAGGGATTCCACATCCCTATTGCATACATATCCATGCCTTAATATTGAGGACTCCACGCCTTGATCTACTCCAAGGATCCAAGATTCCACACCTTGATATTTTAGATAGTTAGGACTCCGATGAGCACTAATATTGTAGCAAGAATGCTGCAACTCCTGGGCTACCAGCTTTACTTTATCAACCTAAGGTTCCTACAAATTTGGAGGTGACAGTGCTGTATACACAAGTAAAAGTGATGGTTCTGCCTTTTGTCACTGTTTAGCTAGCGAGAGACCACTAGGGTTTTCAAGCTAGACTTCTATGGATTCATAAGAAGCTTGGTTCCTTGATGAAAGAGATAGAAATATACTCTAAGAAAGAGTTGATCTACTGTAATAATGAAAAAGAATGAAATTCAATGCTAAGGCACACCATTTCCTAATTAACTGCTAAGAGCTATGCTTTGCAATAATGCTAAATTAACATGAAAAAATGATATTGTCCTAATAATGGAAGTTAAAAACATCAAACGTGATTGTTATGCGTATAAAGGACTGTAATAAATGTGTTGTCTTTTTATGCTTTTCATGAAAAATCAAGTGTGCAAGCTAATCTCTTTTGGTGATGTGGCAGGTGGCTTAGGGATGCTAGTGTATGATTGGAAGGTTCAGGAGATGGTTGGAAGGTTTGGGAGACCCTTGGGTGACCTTGGGTGGCTTCCTAGATGCTTTCCCTCAATTTGGCCTCAAAACAGACCACTACAGGAAAACCTACAAGATGTACTAGAAACCTACAAGATTCCTTGTATTTCTACATGATACAGCCAAGACCAAAATGATGGGTGTTGGAGGTGATGGAAGGCTTAGGGAAGGTCGTTGATGGGTGGAATGGAGTGAAAAAAGTCCTAGGATCACTCAAAACCCAAAACAAAGTTTAGGAGATGGTTGGATTTGTTCAACATGCTTGGGGGAATTTCTATGCAAAATGATGAAATTGGTGAAGGTCTTGATGAAAACAAGGAATGAATATGGATGGATGAAGTTGGAAGGTGGTTTCTTGCTATGATATCTATTTCTACTTCTGAAGCACCTACTTTGCATCAAACATGTGTAATTTCCAAATAAACAAGAAGAATTCTCATGAGCTAGAAAAGAAGAATTTAATGAACTAACTGTCTACCTTATGCATGAGGAAATTGTTGAATAAAATGGAATCATGGATGACATATACTACAAGAATGAAGATAGAAGAGATGGAAATGAAATCCTACACTTGCAACACTGATCAAATGCTGGTTCAAGTACAGTAAACTCTAATCTTATGAAAGAAATGGAAATCTGTCTTTTTGGGGCTGCATAAGGGTCTTTTCCTCAAATCATGATCCTATAAGGAAGAAGTGAGGCCATGTTAGGTCCCTGTAATACTAGTGATTACCCCATTACTACTGTATTTGTATCCCTTATTAATATTGTTGTGCCCCTATTGTCCCCATATTGTTATTACTATGCCCCATAGAATCCCTCTATTGTTATTTTTGTGGCTTTATATTATTATTGTTAGGTCAGCTGGGTTATATTGTGACTCCTTAAGACTCCTATATATAGAAAGGAGGTTTTGTCATTTGTATCATCCAAGAATTGTTCATTTATGTAATGTAAAGGAGGTTGCCCCCTCGAAGAGGCTGAATTCTAACCCGTTGATCTATCTTTTCTATCTTTTCTTGAGCTGGTTTCATAACATTTGGTATC
>APFE030068329.1:25384-40515 GCA_000404065.3 Pinus taeda
TATAAGTAAAGTGGAGGTATGGTAAATAAATAAAAATATAAATAAACTAGACGCATGGTAAATAAATAAAACCTCTTTTTATATTTAGTCCATAACCCTCGTTCTATTTATGAAGCCTCAAGAAAGAGGTTTTATTTAAGTGAATCCTATGGGCCAAATACCATATTTGTAAAAGAGGTATGGTAAATTAATAAAAATATAAATAAACGAGAGGTATGGTAAACAAATAAAACATTTTTTTATATTTACTCCACAAGTCACCTTGTATTTATGAATGGTATGGTAAATTAATAAAAATATAAATAAACGAGAGGTATCGTAAACAAATAAAAACATTTTTTTATTTTTTTTATATTAATACCATGCAAAAAAACATTATTAACCCTAATATTAGTATTAATAAAAAAAAAATGGCACATGGTATTGACCCATGGTATTCACCAAAATGGCACATGGTATTGACCCATGGTATTCACTTGGAATGTAGCCTATTTAAATGGGGGAATTAAACCAGAATAGATCCATCTTTACTCTGGATCTACTAACCCCGAGAGGTATCAAATATCGTGATATGCAAACTAGCATAGAGTGAAAAAATATTTGATCCGATCAAGAGTAAAAATGGATGTTGTAATTTAATGTATGTTAAACATTTTAGTTTGGTTAAAATAAAAATCAACTACTAATTTTATTAATTTTTATAAATTACTAATAGTAATTTTTAAACTCCAGGTTTATGATAACCATGGTATTGACCCATGGTATTCATGTGAGCATAGACTATTTAAAGGGGAAATTCTATCTTAGATCCATCTTAATTCTGGGTCTACCAAGTGCTCAGAGGGATAAATAGATTCCATCCCCCTAAGAGTGGTAGATGTGGAGTTAAGATGGATATAGGTTGGTTTTTATGATAATGAAGATATTAAATAGACTTAGAAATTATATTGTAAAAACATATTATACTTCTGTTTTAAACTGAAACAAATCCAGGGCTAAAAGGAATGGATTGATTGCACTAGTCATCCTTCTATAACTTTCCAACATATGCTGGAGTAACAGATTGTAATTTGGGTAATTTTTCTAATTGCAAACAGGAACATACTTGTGTATTGGCAGGGTGGTTACGAGGTCCCTAGAGTGAATGGCACGGGTGAATTTGATCTTACACCCACTAGATTATCGATATGTAATTTCAGTAATTTTGATTTCAAAAGATATTTTAAAGAAATGCAATGATTTCATTTGCGTATTCAATAAACACAAGATTTTATAATTGAGTAAAATATTCGCCATGCCTGCTGAGAGATTCGCCAAAAAATTATATATACATATCATATTATTGATAAAATCGCCTTCCATTTTTCCTATATACCATGGAGATTCGCCCATTTATTATACATGTAAATTTAGTGGGGGTTCTTAAAATTTTCCCTGTTTACAATTCCTAAATATGAAATCTAAGATGATAAGTAGTTGTTTATTTTCTTTTAGCAATGAAAATCCTAGGTACTAAGGGAAGAAAAGTATGATTCTTTCAACATAGTGCAGAGAGCACACACTAAATGCACTTTTCCTAAATCAATTTCCGCATGCAGTCTAAATGCAAATGCACATTCATGTATTTGTTTTTCATTTCCCTTAATGTGATAATGAGAAAAAGAAAACTAAGTATAGATTTGAACTATCTTTCCTCAAAGCGACACTTTAGCAATTTCTTTTCAAAAAAGAAAGGAATACTAAGACGACACTTTCAATTTCGGATGGAAAACTACTTTAGACACTTCAAATAATTGACAATTCAAATCAAATACAATGGCAAAAGTGTAATCAACTATCTAGAAGAGGAAGACTTTACGACACTCTTTTCCTTGACTGAAAACGACAGTTGTGACACTTTCAAATCAAAGGACGACAGTTTGATTAAGCTACTATTTGCAAAGGAAGACTATAATTGATGAAAAATACATAAAAAACATTCACAATTCCTTATCAATAGAGGCTGAATAATGTAAAGGAAGAAGGTTTCAATAGTGATATATTGATCATAGGCAGCAAAACTATTGAATAGAGCTGAAAACAATGAAGACAAAACCAAAATCTGGAGAGAAAACAGTCTCATTCAATCATCGCACCTGTCCTTAAGGGAAATAGGGATGCATCTCACCTAGCGCACATGGGAGGTGTGATGCATCTAGACTGCCAACGAAAGATAGTGCGATGGTCCAGGGATAAGACTGAGCTTGGTTTTTACCCATAGTTTGTAGCTAAGTTCAGGGATTTAGGCTGAGCTTATGATAGAGAGTAAAAACAAAGTATAGCGGCTCATCCAATGAGGTTATTGAGCTACCACCAGGGCACTTAGGATGTTTGCAAGTCAGATGTTCAGTTCATAAACTAACCCGGAGATTGATTGAAGTAGTGTTGATCTACTTTACAGTTGCATAGAAAACGTAGTTCGAAGGCTAGCTGGCTTAACTTTAGGCTCCGTCTGTAGTTTATAAAGCAAACAATAGTAACAAACAAACAAACTATTTTCTCCCCAGCCGAGTCGCCATTTTGTTTCCAGGAAAACTAGTGTTTATTTAGAGCTGCTAGTCCCACTAAGACGGGTAGCTATCTTAGAAAAAAAACAATTCAAAGTAACTTGTGTTTTCCTTTATGAGAGATAGATGAGAGAGAAGCAGAGAGCACCAACCTTAGTATTTCGCTTGGCTCCTTGCTTCTTTCCTTCCTCCTTTGATAGAGCTTTCACCACTCCTTTCTCACTTGCCATGCTCTAAAGAACACCTGTAGAGGAAAAGCAGCAAAATACCATCAAAGCATAGAGATCTATAACCATAAACAATGTAGAATCAAATGTACATTAACCATACAAATGCATACACAAATACAAGATTATGAAATATACAAGTAGATAGAGGAAAACTCAAATAGCTTTATTGATAGAAGTAGTAGAAGACAGGATTACAACCTAGCTATATGATCTAGCGGCATCCGCCCAGCATGAAAGCCCTGTACACCCCATAAAAAGCTAGATCACCCAAAAATACAATGTCTCACAAAGAAACCAACAACACTTCCTTACAAAATACAAAATTCCAGCCTCTGGATATCTAGGATGAGGAATCCATATATATATATATATATATTTGTAGGGTGGTGAGTCAGCTTCTGGGATTTTGATTAGTGTCATTTCACTGATAGTTCTTGGTTCCACTTGGATATTTCACGATCTCTTACTCATCTCTGGGTGAATTCAGAGAGGCAAGTGTCATATGAGCAGTTTCTAGAAGATTCTCTGAGTTTCCACCTAGCAAACTTCCTCCGCCATTTGTCTGCTCTTTCTCATCGCACCCTACAGAAGCACTTTTCAGTATGCATCACACCCTCTATGTGTAACAAGTGAGATGCATCGCAGCCTTAGCATGGAGTAGTCTGTATGGTCCAGTTTTGACCAATTCTGACCAGTTTTTTAGGGAGAACTTCTAGGAATGATGTAATCAGTTGACCTTGATCCTTTAGGGTATGAAACAACACTTTTAGGGGTTTAGAAGCCCTTGGTTTATGGACATATGTGATTGGGGTTGTAGTGCCCAAATATGTCTATAACAACTCCCTGGCATAATGGCCAAACCTGTTACAATTGAAACATCTTCCCTTTCTTCCATCTTTGAATCCCTATATTCCTTGACCTTTCTTCTTTAAACCTGCATTATTCTTTTTTTTAGCATGAGTAGAGAATGCAATAGGATCATTCCTATTTTAGGGCACGTCTCTCTCATCAAAACCTAGAATCTGGTCATTATTGAGGATAGTAGTGTTGAATACATTCCATTCATGAGGGACACCTCCAATGGAAATGAGAGTAAGCTCCCTATCAACTATAACTTCTCCAATAGATAGAAGATCATCTTTTATTTTGATAATTCTCATGAGGTAGGATTGGATATCTTTTCATCTTTCATTCTTTATGTCCTTCAACTTGCTCTTAAGAAAGAGGACTTGGATTGCATTTCTAGCCTTAAACATGCTAACCAACTTGTCATAAATATCCTTAGATGAGCCGAGATTGGAGATGTAAGCAACTAAATTCTTGTGAATAGAATCCCTAATGATATTCTTATGTTTGACCTCACCTTTCATGTAATTTGTCTTAGTGGCAACCCATGCATTTAAAGGAGGTTCAACTATCTTTCCCTACACATAGTCCATAACATCATTCTCTTCCAAAGACAAATCAAGAGACATATTCCATGCATCATAATCAGACTTATCATTGAGCTTGTCATCAGATTTGAAGTAAGATGAGGAGGCCATTGAATCTTGTCCTCATCCAACAAATCTTAGTGATTTCTTTTCTCACTCTTTCTTGGGCTTTGTCTTCACCTCAACTCTAGTACCAGGTTAATTTTAGATAATAATGGTATGTTTTATGCTTTATATCAATTTAATTCAATTTTTCTTATTAAACCAATATCGATTTCCAGATTAGCTATCACATAAACATTGATATAAAATGCAGATAGAACATCAAAAATAAGGAGAAGACAAGCAACGACAAGAGGACACCATATTTGGAAAATGCAAGGGAAAAACCCCAATGTGGGGAAAACCCTTTGATCAAATCTTCTTATTATTCTTCAAAAGTTCAATAGGGACAAAGAGTACATCATACAAATTTTACTTGCCCAATCACTCTCAAAACAGTCCAGTCAAACAATAGTCAATAGGATGCCCTAGCCAGAAATCCAACACTGGTCAAACTAACAAAAAAACTCCTCCAAATGAGTTCTATAAAACCCATTCAACTTGGCCTCCAAAGATTGACTGAATCATCCAAAAACAGTCATGAAAATCTCAATCAAACTCGGTCAACACAAATAAACGTTGCAGTCAATGTAGGTCAAACTACTACAGTTTCCTCGATTTATGTGTGAGGAGATGCGACCTCAAGAGATCATATTTTCTTCTTGAAAAGCATAGTCAAAGGAGGAGATTTGACCCTTGGATAATGCTAGTCAACATCCCTACAATTGGCGCAAAACAGATCTGCTATTTTTTGCCTCTAATTTCTAGTCAACGCATGAAGAAAAGAGATACTGCTTTTTGTTGTATGAACCAATGAGAAGAAGAGAGAGAAAGATGTGTTGGGTGATGGTGTCCAAATGAGGAGACGGTATCTTCTATTTATACACAATGTTGAGGGTGAAGAGACACATTTGTTGGGCTTCATGAGCCTACATTAGACTTGAGTAGACCTTGACAATTTTTTCATAGAAGAATTAATTCATAATTCCATAAAATATCATCAAGCAAACTAGAAAGGATGCATTCAAGTTTAATCCATTATTTCATGTGGATCACCTAAAGCTTTATAAGTAATTTGTGCTAAACATCCCCATGAAAGAATTTGCTACATCAACTCTTATCTTAAAGTATACACTTTCATGATTATCCATGCATATATCAAAATATATGAATATTTCAATATAATTTTATACTAAAAAACACAAAATCAAATTCAATTATCTTTTATAATCTATTTTTTTACCAAATTTATCTTCTTTAAATTTTAAATAAACAATTTTTCTGGTCAAAAATGAGTAAATAAATTAATAAAGTTTATTATTAAGTTTCAATTTATTCATATGCTTTATAATATATTATATTGGTCAATCTGCTCATAAAAATTAAAATTCAATCTGTCCTCTGCACTTTCTACATACATTTTCATTATTGATGATTTTCATTATTGATGATGGTTTTATAAAGTTTCAGTGATAATAAAAAAATCCAAAACTAACACAACAAAACATTTATATAGGAATTTTCAATTTTAAATACAGTTTTACATGCTTTTATAAAAAACAGTGTTCAGCATATACTATCTGATAATTCAAAAATAAAAAACTAGCCAAATTTGGGATCACTTCAAAGTTTTGCATCAGTGGCGTTGAAAAGCGAATCATTAATTTCAGCTATATGAAAGACCTGATGAATTTCAGCTCCAAAAAAATTAAGAAACCAAAAAAATTTAGAAACCAATAATTAAATTTCAGGTTAAAGGAATTTGCAAATAGATGTATTGGTGGAATCTAAAAACAGATTTGAGATATTTGGTTTTATGTAACAAAGTTTATTAAGTGGCATTGAGTTTTAATTAATTTAAAAAATTAGATTCTTGCTAAGTGCATCTTTATCCACAAATTTCCTAGAAATTTGAGTTAGTTGAGTTAGTTATTATAGAAATTTGAGGGAAAACATTTTGAATGTAACTACTCTATGTAGTTAGTTATAGCAACGTACATCTCAAAATAAATTAGTAATGTAGTGATATGATGGAAGAAAAAACTTCAAAAGATCCTTAGATCAAAGATAGGGAAATACTTTTTTATACAACTATCCTTAGAACTTAAATTAATTTAATAATGAGTCATTAATGTGACCAACTAACACCCCTAATGGAACTTTTCCCTTAGGGTTTTATCTCATTTTAAGAAGGTCCACATTATTAAATTAAAAAAATAAAAATAAAAAACAGTACATCAAGGAGGAAAATAAAAGATAAAAAAACAAGAGTGGTGGAAATTGTCTTTCATACGGAACAAAATGAATTTTGAGTAAATATTGACTTTGTCCACTTATTAACTCATTTCATCCACTAATATGAATATTTAGCAACCTTAAACTAATTTACTAATAAATTAATGCAATGCACCAATAGGCCCTCTCAAAAGCCATATTGTAATGTGAACATAAACATTTTGACTTTGTAATTTTTTTTATAATTATCTTTAAAATTAGCAAATAAACATTACTTAAATTTATGATTATTACTATAAATATGAACACATTATAAGCATGATTATAACTCCAAAAACAATAACAACCAGTTAATTTTTATTAATAAATAAATTATTTTTAGTCATTTAAAAATTTAAAGCAAATTCATTTACTGATTAAAAATGAGTGAATGAAATGATAATAGTTTATTATATGATTTGGTGACAAATTTATAACAGTGAATTATAAGGCAATGTATGGGTAAACATGGTGTTGTTGTTGGATGCTACTTATTGTCGTGCTAAGTATTGACCATATGTTTGACAATCCTATCAGTAACTTGTAGCAAACACTTCTAGATCTATCTGATCTAAAGCTAGACTATAACATTATCAGCATCAGTAACACATATAAGAGAGTTCGGTAACAAAAACAACATTATTGAAGTACAATAACAGTACTTGATGAGAAGTTTTAGGAGGAAGAATAATAATGTTGGTGAAAACGAAGCATGTTGATCTAAAGAGAGACATATGAAAGTATTAAAGTATTGGTATGGGCTAGGGTTTGATTTTTTGGTGACATTTTGAGGCATCGATGAGTTCTAAGAAGAGAGGCATACACTGGCAGTGACTAGTGCTAGGAGTGAAGTGTAGCAGCAGTGGCAACATGAGTGGGAGTGAATAGTTATAGGAGTGAAGTGTTGCAGTTAGGTCCCTATAATACTAGTGATTACCCCATTACTATTGTAGTTGTATCCCTTATTAATATTGTTGTGCCCCTATTGTCCCCATATTGTTATTACTGTGCCCCATAGAATCCCTCTATTGTTATTTTTGTGGCTTTATATTATTATTGTTAGGTCGGCTGGGTTATGTTGTGAATCCTTAGACTCCTATATATAGAAAGGAGGTTTTTTCATTTGAATCATCCAAGAATTGTTCATTTATGTAATGTAAAGGATATTGCCCCCTCAAAGAGGCTGAATTCTAAAGCATTGATCTATCTTTTCTATCTTTTTGTGAGCTGGCTTCATAACAGGCCAAGACACTGACTGAAGTAAGGCACAAATGGAAACAAACTAAGTAAACAATTAATCAAATCTACACTACCTGCAATGAAATACTTCTAAAGATAGGCTAACTATTAATCTATGAAACTAAGCTAAGCATATAGATACATAAAGAGGAGCCTTTGTTGCTAGGGTTGGGCCCTAACTCAAGAGCTTCAGCCCTTTGAGTTAAATCAGTGTTGGATCAATAAAAAGCTCATTCTTATTACCAAAATAGAAAATCACATCAAAGTCTTCCACAAGTCTGGAGCTCAAAAATAACTAGAGTTTTTACAACAAAATTCAAATCCTAATGAGGCTCTATGCCTCTCTACTTATACAACTAAAGTCCCTAATGGATTCCTTAAATTTAGGGAGGCTTGGCTCCCAAACTTGAGATGAACTAACGCTTTGTCTATCACTTTCTTGGCTACCTTTTAATCTTCATGAATTGGCTTCTTGCACTCCAAGATGGTGGGATTAATGGAGGAATATTCGATTGGGGGAGGAGTAAATAAGGAGTATTTACCTCCTGCAATCTCTCTCCCTTTTCCCATTCAAGTTTAAAACCTTAGTCTTGCCAAAATTCCTTGATTTTCTCTTCCAAATCTACATTCAATGCATATTAGTTCACTAGGCATAATATCTCAATTTAACTCATCTAATTAAATAAAAGATAATCAAAACATGTAATAAGTTGTGAGACGAGTTGGTTTGAATAAGCTAGGAGGTGAATTAAGGCCCATATAATTACCCAATGATGAGGCTCATAAGATGCCACATCCCAATCATTTTATTATAGATCCAAGACTCCATGTCTTTATCTTTCATGGATTTAGGACTCCAAGCCCTAATCCTTTTATTATAGATCCAAGACTGCACGTCTGTATCTTTCATGGATTTAGGACTCCATGCCCTAATTTCAATGGATTATCATCTAATCTACTTTGAAACTTCACGCTTCACCTTAAGGTACTGATTGTGAACTCATATCCATCTGATGGTTCGTTGGCAAGGCCTTGTTCTGAGACTTGCACACATCACAATTTACCAATGATTGTGCATGAATTCCATAGTCATTTTCATTCTAGAGAAATGAATTTCGCAACCATTTATAATATTAGCATCATGTTTGCAAATAGCTATGTTTCCTTTCATGTCCTGCTCAATACAATATTAAGCATATATAATCATAAAAATCATGTATCATGACTTCCACAGTCATTTATAATTTGTACATCCTTGTTTGCAAATAACCGTTTCCCCTGCCACGTCTTGCTCAATACAATATTAAGCATATATAATCATACAAATCATGTACCATGACTTCCAAATTTGTTTATAATTTGAGCATCCCGGTTTACAAATAACTAGGTCCCCATGCCACATCCTTCTCAGTACAAGATTATGCATATATAATCATACAAATCATATGTCATCCATTAATAATAATTAACCATATTTACCACATAACCATGAATATTCATGGATCTATGTGTATCAATCTTCGATCACCATCCATGTTATACACACATGTCCAAACTAGGATACCAAAAGAGAAAACATTGATAATATTCTCTTAACCAAAATCAGTTCTTATACACACAACCACAGATATTATCATAAGCACATAGCAACCAGGTGACCCAAACTAGGTCTATAGCATATAGGAATGTTCATAAGTAAGCTATGCATAATATTATAACATTACATCAAAACTGCCCTCTCTAAGTGTCACAAAACTAACCTTGTCAAGGTGGGACACTACATACTCCCCCTCTTAGGCTAAACTTGGCTTGATATTTTTCTTACAATCATAAGATACTTAGTATCTCTTTTCGATTCTCCTATCAATAAGGTGTTAACCTTATGTATATTTATTTGATTTCTTTTTCTTCATGTCAATCCATAGCTTAATGTTTGCTAAATTGGAAGCAACTCCCTGAAAACCAAGACATACCATTCTTAATTAGGTGGAGAATATATCCATACCATATTATGCATGTTTTGATATACAATTCCAGATATTTCTATATCAAAACCAACCATACAATTTATAATACCATATCAAAAAACTATTTTATGTAATCTACCTAAGTTATCTATAATAAGTTGATATTCTACATGTTTTTCTCTCATAGTCTACATGAATCCTACATGTTTCATATTCTTGGTTCTATAGTATTTTGAGCTTGAAAAGCTATAAATAGATCACAAATTGGTTGTATAAACAAAAATTATGGTCCATCCCATCTCACAATTAAATTTGCATGCAAGAAGCACAAAATCATCCACATACAATTGCCAATGAAACTACACAACAAAACCTGATGTCATATATAAAACCCACTATTACATCCCACTTTATTTATGTCTTCTCAATTCAAGTTTCCCCTTCTCATTCCATAAGACATCCTTGCAATCAAAATCTTTAGGATCTAAATATAGTTGTTGCTAAATGTTTACTCTTTAGGAAAAACCACAATTTGAGGTTTAAGACACCATTTTTATTTTTTTAACTAACAAGCTAAGGTTCTATACAATCCCCATTGACCCACTTATGTATTATAGACCATTCCTTTGTTCTCATAATATTCATTATTCTTGAGAATCAACTATGAATGACTATGTTAGAAGATATTCATTTCGAAATAAAACTAATGATATCTTTTCGAAAATAGCTTCTAATAAAGAACAACTCTCATAATTATGCAATTACGGTATCCATATTATTGAATCTGCCTTGATAACTATAAATCAATTTGTTTACAACTATAAAATCGCTCATGATTTCTGTTCAGTAATTAATCAATTCATTTGGTTTCAGGGCTTATTCCTTATAATTAATACATACACAAAAACAAACTATGAAAGCCATACATTTCTCAAAATATGAAGAATCTTGTTGAATTTAAATAAGATTAGACTTTCACAAGGGAATTTCTAGCCTAAAGCTAAGCCATTTTTTGTTTTGTTTTAAGGAGGATTACCACCCTCTAAAAAGATTACAACCTTTTGTAGGACTAATAACTACTCATACAACTATACATCCAAGCACAAATTACTAATTCCAACAATCTCTTCCATTCCACATACAATACAATCATCTTAGGCTTCTAAATCATGCAAGAATTCCAATTCATCAAAATGTGATCTCACTCTCCAAAAAAATATCGCAAGCACATATTCTTGTGAAACAAGAACTTAAATAAGATTTTCGTTAATCACATGCCTTTTCAAATAAAACAAAGTTCTCACCACAAAATTGTTTATCTTCTAGACATGTTATTCTCTTAACAATTTACAAGTTAATCAAATTCCAAGAAAGCAGTTCATCGAGTCGACAAACAATATGAATTTTTACTCGAGCACCTCATTAATAATAGTTTCGAGAAGTTCATGAGTTCAATCCTCATAATTTCTCTAATTAGTTTAGTTAAGTAGAATTCCACCAATATGCAATTGATAAATCATTAAGGAGACTATTATGGCATTTCCTAGACCTAATTTGTCTTAAGCCAATAGAAAAGATATTTCATCAACTTCTCACAATAATATTTTATTTTTCTACATTTCAAGAATTTGAAAATCAATTTAATTCTACCTAAATCTAATATATACAAAAGAATTACAATACTAGAGGATAGATACCTAGTTCACACTTGACTCCATATATCAAATTAGTTATTCCAAACATTCTAAACCACCTAATGGTGTTCATTATACTGATCTTAGTATCTTCATTTCTAATAAAATGAAAATAATGGACTTAAATCTCAAGCAAATTCATGTTATGAACCTCTATCCATTTGACTTTAATTACACGTAATGAATCCTCCTTAATCATTTCTATGAGATTTCATCAAAATACTTTGTTCATTCTAATCAAAAGAATTACTTACCTCATAGATATATGTTAGTATGGATTCCACACCCATATCTTACCTGATAGATATATGCTAGTATGGATTCCATACCCATACATTAGCTCATACATATATGCTAGTATAGGTTCCACACCCATACATAGCTTGAGGAAAACATAACCTTCAAGTGTAATGGATTCCACAACCATTCATGCATAAGTAATTTAAGCCTCTTTTTTATTAAGAGGGCCATACCACAACCTAGTATTTGAGTAATTTCAAGTTATATAATGTCAAACTAAACTACACAAAATCATGTCAAAGAAATCATAGGAATTTCATTCTTACCCATTAAGAATGTATTCCCAAATCATATTTTAACACATCAAATTAATGCACATACATTACTCGTGAATCTACATTCATAGTTAAAAGTGGCATCCTTCAAGGTAGCTTATATTAAGTTTCCATTAATGTAGATAAGAAAAGAGTCAAAATTATCATTATGAACTCAATCATCACGTTAATTGAATCTCAGTCTTACACTTGTTACACATTCCCAAAGCATATACACCAAGGTCATCATACTATAGTCTAGATTAAGCACATAATGACAGAAAATTACCTCAATTACTTTCCTTCAAACTCTTGGCTATTGTTATGTTACATTTTTATTCTAAGGGCCAATCTAGTGATTCCTTCGGGTATATGTTGGGTATGTGTCACTTTCATTACTTCTCCCACAGGCTGCAAGTTAGCACCTATTCATGCATAATAATGTGCATATATAATAAAAATAACAACATTTCCCATTTATGAATTTTTCCAAACACTTTGCAACGTATCCTGAAACCATTTCTAAAACATGTATCTAGGTACCTATTTTAATTAAAATGAAACAAAACCATAACTGATGAAACTCTTATTCAAGTCCTTTGTAAATTCTTTATTTGAATTACCTTCAACAAGATTTGGCTTTCCTTTCTCAAATGTTAATAAAATGTGCAACTCCAATCGGTGAGAATATGATCCATCTCTAATTCCTTAACCAACTAATTTGAACCATCTAGCTTTCCACCCAACCATATCCATGGAAAACTTCTCCCCCTAGAACCCCCGAGCTGTAAGAGCTCAAAAGAAGTACCAAAATATAGCAGTAGAGAGATATACAAGGCAATATGAGGAAGATAAGATTTAGTTCCTCTCAATACCACTCATGTCAACTCCATTGGGTAGAGATACTTAGTAATTTAGATTAGTATTTGGCTACTCTCCAAATCTCTCCCTCTCACAAACTTCTTCAAATATCTCATGCTCTTTGTATCACCATGCACCTCCCCCAAGTAAGAATACATGAAACACATATATAGGAGGAGGAACAAATTCTTGTCATAAATATGAGTAATATGCATGCATTGTATTCCATTTAGAGGAGTGTAACTCATGCCATTAAGGAGAGGTATACATGCCTTAGTTACGAAGAGCATCACATATGCATTAAAGAGAGCGTAAGAGGAAACTTTTATGACATGTATTTAATGCGTGTAAGAGGAATATGTCATTTTTTGATGAGTTCATAAAAGAGAGTGTAATGTGTTATTAAAAAAGAGAGAGATTTACATAGATCCATGAGAGTCATCAAGGAGAGAGGTGTGAAGTGATTGAGCAAATGAAGGTGATTTGTAATTCCCTTTTACTAATAGTATCATAGTCTCATAAAAGATAATAATAATAATATTAATTATTAATAATATTGAGGATTAAGTCGAGATTGAACTATTAGGATTGAGTAATGATAATTTAAGTGATATTCCTTCAACTATACTTGATTACTCATTGATTCAAGGTGACTTAATATTTTTGGAAAGTCATACTTGAGATGCTAGATGTGACTTTCTATTTTTATAAAATCACTCCAAAATTTTTCAGAAATGAGATTTTATTAAGGAAATTCATCCATGAGCTGCCCATGAGTGGTATTTTTCTTTCAGAGAATAGGGATTCCACATCCCTATTGCATACATATCCATGCCTTAATATTGAGGACTCCACGCCTTGATCTACTCCAAAGATCCAAGATTCCACACCTTGATATTTTAGATAGTTAGGACTTCGATGAGCACTAATATTGTAGCAAGAATGATGCAACTCCTGGGCTACCAGCTTTACTTTATCAACCTAAGGTTCCTACAAATTTGGAGGTGATAGTGCTGTATACACAAGTAAAAGTGATGGTTCTGCCTTTTGTCACTGTTTAGCTAGCGAGAGACCACTAGGGTTTTCAAGCTAGACTTCTATGGATTCATAAGAAGCTTGGTTCCTTGATGAAAGAGATAGAAATATACTCTAAGAAAGAGTTGATCTACTGTAATAATGAAAAAGAATGAAATTCAATGCTAAGGCACACCATTTCCTAATTAACTGCTAAGAGCTATGCTTTGCAATAATGCTAAATTAACATGAAAAAAATGATATTGTCCTAATCATGGAAGTTAAAAACATCAAACGTGATTGTTATGTGTATAAAGGACTGTAATAAATATGTTGTCTTTTTATGCTTTTCATGAAAAATCAAGTGTGCAAGCTAATCTCTTTTGGTGATGTGGCAGGTGGCTTAGGGATGCTGGTGTATGATTGGAAGGTTCAGGAGATGGTTGGAAGGTTTGGGAGACCCTTGGGTGACCTTGGGTGGCTTCTTAGATGCTTTCCCTCAATTTGGCCTCAAAACAGGCCACGACAGGAAAACCTACAAGATGTACTAGAAACCTACAAGATTCCTTGTATTTCTACGGGATACAGCCAAGACCAAAATGATGGGTGTTGGAGGTGATGGAATGCTTAGGGAAGGTCGTTGATGGGTGGAATGGAGTGAAAAAAGTCCTAGGATCACTCAAAACCCAAAACCAAGTTTAGGAGATGGTTGGATTTGTTCAACATGCTTGGGGGAATTTCTGTGCAAAATGATGAAATTGGTGAAAGTCTTGATGAAAACAAGGAATGAATATGGATGGATGAAGTTGGAAGGTGGTTTCTTGCTATGATATCTATTTCTACTTCTGAAGCACCTGCTTTGCATCAAACATGTGTAATTTCCAAATAAACAAGAAGAATTCTCATGAGCTAGAAAAGAAGAATTTAATGAACTAACTATCTACCTTATGCATGAGGAAATTGTTGAATAAAATGGAATCATGGATGACATATACTACAAGAATGAAGATAGAAGAGATGGCAATGAAATCCTACACTTGCAACACTGATCAAATGCTGGTTCAAGTACAGTAAACTCTAAATCTTATGAAAGAAATGGAAATCTGTCTTTTTGGGGCTGCATAAGGGTCTTTTCCTCAAATCATGATCCTATAAGGAAGAAGTGAGGCCATGTTAGGTCCTTGTAATACTAGTGATTACCCCATTACTACTGTATT